>JAFVLP010000071.1:0-26753 GCA_023758145.1 Alternaria sp. BMP 2799
TATTCTCTATTTAATCTTTAGATAGATATAATAGTAATTACTAGAATAATAATATATTAAATAGTTTTAATATTTACACTAGATTATATAGAACTATTTTCTACCTTTCTACTCTTTTACTATACCTTTTTAGCAGTAGCTAGTTCTTTATCTATTATCTAATAGTTTTATAGTATTTATCTAAGTAATTAATCTTATATTTTATAAATACGCAGATATAGAAGTATATCTCTACTTTAATATCTTATTACTCTCTATCTAATATTACTACTTCTAGAGTCTATATATACGTTCTAGACTTAGTAGGCACCTTTTTTCTTCTTAGTAGATAGAAATATACCTACTAGGTCTAGGTATAGAACTATCTAGTAGTACTTAAAGAACTACGTATATAGTATCTTAGTAAATTACGTATTAAGATTACCTAAGCTATTAATTCTTTTAATCTTAGCTTTATAGACCTAAGTCTTCTTACAATATAGTAACGTTTTCTAGTAGTTTTGTTTATAGATAACTTTAGAAGTACTATAGTAGTATAAATACTTATCTATCTATAGCTAATTAAATAACTATTTAGAAGTTAAGGCTATTTCTCTATTTCTAGTAACTATATTTATATTACCTATTATAGCTAAATAGAGCCTATTCTATATAAATAGAACTTTATCTTTAGATATACAAGATAGAAAATCTATTTATATTAACTTTACGTACTATAAACGTATCTAAACACTACTATAATATATCTTTAGTAGCTTATACGTTAGTATAAGTAGTACCTTCTTCTTAAGTAAGCTACTTCTATTCTTTACTATAATACGCAGAAAATTAAAGTAGATTCTTAGTGTTTCTTTAGACTACTTAGTAATAAGGCAATATACGTTAGAATACTATACTAGTAGACGTATATTAATATAGCCTACTAGTTTACTATCTACTTTTAGTTTAAATTATAAGGTCTTCTAGTCTATAGTATTTCTTCTAATCTAAGTATAACTATTACGTAGCAAAGACTTCTAGAAGCTCTAACTACGTAGATAGCCTACTTTATACTATTCTTTCTTTGCTACCTAAAGTACTAGAAATTTAGAGTAATAGAAGTTAAAAAGCTATTCTAGATACTATAGAATAACCTACATAAGCTATGCCTACTTAATAGATTAATCTTTAGCTAGTGTAGTAATAGTATATATCTCTAGAAGTAAGATATATTTATTATAGTTTCTATAGAGATATTTTATAAAGATAGAAGTAGGTACTACCTACGCTGCTTTAGGTCTGTTTAAACTATCTATTAGATTAAATATAGAATTATTCTTATAGTAATTCTACACTTTCTACTTTAGAGTCTACTAGAGCTTCTAATTTATATAAAGCTCTAATTAAATACTATAAGAAATATTAATATTATAACTTAGAACCTTATAGATTCTCTTCTTAGAAGCTTTAGCTAAAGTAAAACCTACTTTATAGATGTAAGATTCTATTAACCTAGATTCTAAGGCAGCGTAGTTATATATATACTAATTAATATAAATATTAGCTACTAAGTCTTCTTAAAATAGATAGTAGCCTATAGTATTAAAGAGTGTCTTATTATACCTATATAGTTAACTAAACAAGAAGCTACTCTTACGTAGATAGCATATCTTTAGAGGTTTAAAGTTTACGTAAATAGTGTTCTATAACATTACTACTATATATATCTATATAGATAGTGCTTTCTAGTTAAATCTATTTTTCTTTAGGTCTTAAAGCATCTTAAGTACGTAGTAACATTTCTAGTTATTTATAATTATATTATCTATATACTCTCTAATAGTAGTTAATAGATCTAGTAATAGAGCTACTATAATAGCTTCTATATCTAGAGCAAAGCTATTATTAGAAATATATTACTTATTAAATAAATCTTCTAGTATATTATTAGTCTAGTCTATACTCTCTATAAGATTTATATTTAACGTCTAAGCCTTAATATCTTTAAAATTAACTAAGATTACTAGGTTACGAAAGTGCGCTAGAGTTAGCGTAGTATTAATAATCTTTATTATTTTATTCTATATATTACTATTACATTCTATTTAGATATTAAAATAATATAACTACTTTCTAGTACTATCTTAAGTTTACTACTCTTTTAACTTTATAGTAGTATTAACGTCTATAAGTTTCTGTGTACATAGAAGATACCTAATATTACCTAGTAGTATTAATCTAGTAATTATAGATTAAAGTATAAGATTATAGAACTACTCTTCTTACAGCTTAGTTAAGAAATTATTTACTCTACTCTTACTATATAAATCTAGAAAACTAATTAGAATAGTGTTTAGTAGACCTTATATAAAACTAAGGTAAGTTTAAGAAAGATTTCTAAACTTAAGTTAAGCAGGTATAGAATTTTCTAGAGTATCTTAGACCTATAGATATAATAGTATATATAAAGACGTTTATAGGTTATATATATTATTATAAATAGCGCAGACTATAAGCGTTGCTTAAATTACTTTAAGAGATAAAGAGAATAGAATAAGACTATCTATGTTAGTTATTTAGTATAATTAGTATTCTCTAACGTCTTTATATTCTAAATAAAGATATATTTACTTTTAAGCTATATTAGACTAAGTAGTACTCTTAAACTAATCTACTAATACTATAGGTAAAGTATACGCGTTACGCAGAGCGTTAATCTATTATAGAAAAGTAGAATTAGTAAGACTAATAGTAGCTATAAACTTTAAATTCTAATGCTTAGTATTATATATTCTATAAAGGTAATAATATTCTCTACTTTTAATGTTATAATTATAGAGCGTATTAGTATACTATTCTTATTTATATCTATTCTACTCTTGTATAAATAGTAGTAATAAGTATTTAGCTACTCTCTCTATAGTAATATTCTTAACCTTAAGTTTCTCTCTCTACTAGTAATTCTTTTGCTATAACATCTTAGCTAGCTTCTAAGACTAATTATACTTTTTAAATTATTTTCTCTTATAGTATTAGTTATTATCTTTATTGCTATCTTTATTATCTATATTATTATTACTAGTAGTAATATTCTTAACGCTACTACTATAAGAGCTGTTAGATACTAAAACTAAAGAGAATCTTCTAATAGATAGTTATAGATCTAGGTTAGTATTATTATAGACTAGAAACTTAGCTAGTAGTTAATAACTACCTCTAGGTTAATCTTGCACATAATAGTTACTAGAATTCTATCTAGTAACTTTCTTAGTTACTATTTCTTAACTATTAGTAATATCTATCTTAGTATTCTCTTCTTTATTAGTAAAACTATATTTATCTCTATAAATAGATATTGTAATATAAGACAGCGTTTTAAACACTAGCTAAGCAATTATACTAGGTAGAATAGAGGTATCTTTAGCTTCTAGACTCTATATAGAATTAGCTTATATTCTAACGTAAATTATTAACTATATAGTTATAAGACTTACCTTCTATTAAACTAATATAAAGCTTAGTTAACTTTATTTTAATAATAGAGTTTAGGCTACGCGTAGTGTAATAGGTTCTAGTAGACGTTTCTTTAGTTTCTAAGACGCATCTAATTCTAAACTACGTATTATAGATATAGATAGCGTAGAGCTTAGCTAATTAGTAAAAGACTTTATACTACTAGCTAAGCTAGAGCTTATATAGCTCTTTTTAGCGTTTAAGCGTAGTTACTTTACTATATAATATATTAACTTTACGTAACCTAATAGTCTATATAGGTATATACGTTAATATTAGTGTAGATTAGATAGTGTTATAAATAGAGACGTAACTGTAATACGCCTAGACCTCTAAACCTCTACTAACTAATTCTATTAAAGTGCTACTAGCTTTACTACTAAACGTAGTAGATTAATAAAACTTTATAAAGTAAGATATAAAGCGTCTATTATTACTCTTAATAGCTTTAATACGTAAACACAACCTAGTAGACTAGATACTACTAAGCCTATAGTAGCGACTATCTACTAAGCTTAAGATTAAAATATTTAATTTACTTCTTAGATATTCTGCTCTAATATTCTTCTATATATATAATTATTACTATAGAATAAGCTTTATAATAATCTACTTTACTAGTTATAACTTTTAAATATTTACCTTTAAAGTATACTATAGATAGAACATATTTATAATTAAACTCTATTTAATCTAGCCTTGCCTTAGAAACTCTATAATACGTCTTTAATCTTCTAGCGTAATAATAGTAAGCCTTATCTAACGCGTATACTATAAATTTACTTTTAATCTTTATTATAACTCTCTACGTAACTTTCTTAGCGCTAAGAATAGTAAATAGTGCTATCTTTTAGGTATAAGTTCTAAAAAAGTAGAATATTAGAAAGAAAATATTAAAAGAAAAGACTTTCTATAAAGAAAGAAATAGCTATTAAGCTATATCTAATAGTAGCTCTACTTTCTAAATCTTATCTTTCTAAAAATCTATCTAAATAGAGGCTAGAGTATCTATATATTATACTTACTAATTTGTATAAATCTCTTAGAGTACTAAACTATATATAACCTAATCTTATATATTAAGAGGCTTAAGCTAGCTATTATATTACTTTAATCTACGCAGCTAGTTATCTACATTAGAGAGACGTAATATAGTGTATATAAGAATACGCCTTATAAATATAAAACTATAATTAGTAATTATATTAGGTCTCTTATAATAGTGCCTACTATCTAATCTAAAATAAAGTAAAGGCTAAGCTAGTCTATAAATAAGGTACTTTCTCTAGCTAAGTGCCTATATACTTAGAACGCCTTATTTTATTTCTATAATAAAGAAGAAATATTATAAAACTACTAGAGCTTATATAGACTATATTTCTTTTAAAAATTATACTATCTATAGAATATAACTCTTATATAATTAGTTATTAGCCTACTAGTACGCTATAAGTATATAGATTTTACCTCTAGACTTAGTATACTATTATACTTAACAATAACTCTGCAGAATCTTCTATAATCTCTATAATAAGTAATAAAGTAATTATATAAGCTTCTAATACAGAATATTACACCTACTATAATATATTACTTTTTTCTCTAACCTTTAGGCGTATAGTATTTTATAGTTATATTTTTAAATACGTTAATCTTTTCTCTATACTTAAGAGTAGTAAAGCTACCTAAGTACACTACTAATATTAGTAGAAGGTAATCTAATATAAGTGTAATACGTATAACTAGTTAACTATAATTCTTAGAGTAACCTAAATTAGTCTAACACTTAGGCTTTTCTTTCTAAAATAGATTATTAAGCTTTTTAGCTATAGTTAATATATCTCTAATTAGAAGGTAAAGAACGCTATTTTAACTTAGACACGCTTCTTATTTAATATAGTAGTTGTATACATAGTAGACTTTAGTAAAGTAATAAGTATATAAAAAGAAAAGTAGACTCTTAAAGTACTAAGTAACTACATTCTTTATATTCTAATATCTATCTACCTAATATTACGTTATTAAGATATCTATAAGATTCTAGCGTTTATTTGCAAGTAATACCTCTCTCTAATTATCTCTTACCTTATCTCTATCTAGCTATAATATCTAAGCCTATAGTAGATATATTAAATTACAGAAACTTCTTTATATATCTAATAGCTACTATCTATCTAATAAAGATATAATATCTACTTACTATACTATAACCTTTAAATATATATCTATATAAAGAGCTACGTCTATAGTATAAGAGTTTATATACTATTACGCTAGTATATAGTATTAATTCTTAAGAATAGTTAGATCTATTATTCTCTTATAGTGTAACTACGTCTAGTAGATATATAGTAGTAGTAGATCTAGAGCGCTAAAGGTAGTATACCTAGGCGTATTCTATAGCGCAAAGAACATAGTAAGTATAACACTATATAAAATTATAATATTCTCTAGTTATATATAGTTACTTACGTTATTAGGTAGTTATTTATAAAAGCGTTAGAAATAATTATAGTAGACTATATAGATAGTCTTAAAAAAGGTTAAGAACTCTAGATTAGACTTCTTTTTAATTTTATCTACTCTAGACTACGTAAGAGTAAAGAATTTAAGTCTAAATAGTAATAAGTTAGTAGTAGATATAGTTTATCTATGTAGTAAATATACAACAGAGGGTTCTTCTAGAGAAAAATAGTAATACCTAATAGTAATACTAACTAATTAGGTAGCTGCGTAGTTAGAATTAAGTTAGTTACTAGTAAGACTAAAAGTATAGTTACGTCTTATAGAATGCTATATAAGTATTCTGTATAGATAGTAACGTTAAGCTATACTATAATAATAAAAACTAGTAAAGCGCGTATAGTTAACGCTAAAGAATTATATAATATTTAAGATAATATATCTTTATATAAAGACTCTCTTTTATAAGCGCTAGTTTATTATAGTGTATAAACTATTAGTAGATATATAAATTCTTATAAGACTATTACTTAGAGTTTATATATAAAAGAAAATAATAGTTTATATCTAAACTCTACTTATAAATACTACTCTATTAATATTACTACTTAAACGTTACTATAGTAAGATACTTTTACTAATATAACTATTAAATATAACGCAATAAATATAACTCTAGTAACTCTACTCTTTATATAGTACTATATATTATAGTCTTAGTTTATAATACTACTATATTATTATATTTCTAATACTAATTCTAAAAGTATTCTATTTTGCGTATTATATCTAAGGTTAACTACTACTAGAGTAGCTAGTAATAGTAGCTTTGCAGAAAAACTAAAACTAGTAATTATCTTTTATTTAGAAGACACTTCTAGAGATAGTCTACTTTGTAATAGTTCTACTCTCTACTTAGTTCTATATATAGTAACTTTAAGAACTTCTTTTATAAGTATATATAATTAATATTACTTATTATATATTACCTCTAAGCTACTACTTCTTAATATTACTATCTAAGTACTACTATATTATCTCTACTCTCTATATTACTAAAATTATAAAAAAACTACCTATCTACTCTTATATACATAATAAGCTATAGTATAGTAAAGATCTTAGTATAGAGAAGATTATTTAACTCTAAGACGTATAATATCTAGATATTTATAATTAAGATATACCTAGGTATAAACGTGCGCTCTAGCCTAACTAGAGTTAGTTTAAGAGTACATCTACACGCACAGACTACCTAAATATTAATTTATTTTTTATCTTACTAACTACTATTATATCTACTCTATTATTTCTACGCTTATAATATAAAATAGTACTACTTACTACGCCTTCTTTAATAAGCTCTATAAGTAATATAGTAGATAGAATAAATAGTTTAGATAAGTCTCTAGCCTAAGTAAGCTCTAAAGAATATATAATTCTTCTTTTAAGTAGTAATCTTACTTATATAATCTATAGCTTAAGTATACCTTTATATTAATCTAGCTAGCAACTACTTATCTTAACGTAAACTAAATTATAAGTTAATCTCTCTATAAGTGTAAGTTCTAAATACTATTTGCGCAGTAGGCTTATTAATATACCTATTAGTAAACTAGTGCAATCTACTAGATAGTATAGTTAACTAAGTTTAGAGCTAGAATATTTTTGTTAATACTACTATAAGTATAGAACTTAATTATTAATAATAAAAGCTATCTAGGTATACTAATAAAAAGTATAAAGATTTAAATTATAGTTATAGAGATTAAAGCGTATATACAAGACTATAGTCTAGTAACAAAGTATATAAATCTTACATTTCTTATATATTAGTAATCTTCTAGCAAAAAATAATTCTTCTATAGTACTAACTATTCTTAAGTTAATACTAGTAATATTAGAATACAGCCTTTACGTATACTATAGAAGAATCTAAATAGATAAGAGTAGACTATAGAAAGTAGAAAACGCTAAGCTTAAAAAGAATAAGCAGCTTATAAAAGTAATAATTAGCTTTATTTTTATATCTAACTAAGACAAGATTTAATTCTATAGTTCTTATAGTACCTTTTTATATATAACTATTTTACTTAAAAACTATATACTATAAATATCTTACTAATAAAACTCTAGCTGCTTAAGGTAAATATAAGCTATAACTTATCTATAGTTATATAGGTAATTAATAGGTTATAGAAGCTTACCTCTTCTATAGAGGCATTAATTAATTTTAATCTATCTAGCAGCCTTATAATAAGAATTATATTTCTTAGTAAGTTTAACTAGCTATAATAATATATTATAAGTTCTAAACTATTAACGTAGAGCTATTTTTGTCTTAATAAGTTTTATAGCTATTATAATATCTTCTATCTTTATCTACTTATAGGTAGTTTAAAAGTTATAACACTATACCTATTTAATAGCTATAGAGCTTACTAGAGTGCGCGAAACTAGTTTATAAGATAAAATATAATACTTCTAAGGTCTACTATAGTGTAGTGCGCCTTATATAGAGTACTAATATTATAAGGTATATTTTATTATAATTATAAGAGTCTAATAATTACGTAACCTATCTACTACCTAAGAACCTACCTAGGTATCTAGGTAGCTTAGAGTTAGACCTATAAGAAGTACCTATCTAGGTATATACTTATATAGCGAAATAGCTTCTCTACTCTATTATATATATATCTACACTTAAGAAAATTATTATAGTAAATTTTATACTCTATTTAGACTACTATAAACCTTTCTAAACCTATAGTAGCTCTAGGCTTAGACTACAATCTATTACTTTCTTAAAGAAGATAATCTAATAGAGAGAGAAGTATTTAAAGTACTCTTTAAAGGTTTGTTTACGTTTATAGTACTTATAATACGCTATTATACTAATCTTCTAAGCTTTTTACCTATATAGTAGTAGACTTAAAATAAATATAGCTCTAATAGATAATAGTATATAGATAGACGCAATTACTATTTAGACTTTCTAGTAACAAGACCTTCTTACGCTAGAATTAACTATAGCTCTAGAACTTCTAGAGATTAGATACTTATAAACGCTTATAGTTAACCTATAGTTTAATATATATACTAATTCTATAATAACCTCTAAGAACATAGAGTCTAGAGTTAGTAGCAGCCTAATTAGATATATACTAGTTAGCCTATAGCTAGATAAGATAGAGATTATAAACCTACTACCTTATAGTGTAACTATAGATATAAACGTTAAAGAGATAGAGCCTACTATATTATTACTAGAGCGTAGTGTAGAGTATTCTATATACTATAAATTAATAGCTAAGAAAGCGCTACTATCTTTAGTTCTACTCTAGTTATAGCTATTATAGCTCTTATCTACTTAGTTATACTAATAATTAAGACGTTTATAGAAAAAGAAGTAACTAATTATTACTTTATAGAATAAGGCTAACGCTAAGAAACTACTATAAGATAACTAGTACCTAGTTCTGCAACTCTACCTAGCTATAATACTACTCTCTTAGCTAGTGTAATAGCTGCGTTATTTATAATTATACTACTACTAGATTTTTATTCTATATTTAACTCTATATAGGCACGTGTTTTTAGTTTTAAGATTTAGGTACCTATAGTAGTAGTGTAGTAGTATGTACACACACGCGTTATAAACTTTATTCTAAGGTTACCTTAGTGCGCACTACTATATATAGCGTGTATAACACTATATTATCTTTCTACTTAACCTAGCTATATATTAGAATAGTAGAAGCTTATATTAATAATGTCTATCTAGCTTCTACTATATTAAGGCAGCTTTCTTATAGTTACCTATATAATCTTTCTAACGCCTTCTACATAGATAAGAGCGTTATAGCTAATAGTATTATAGCACTACTAAATAATATTCTATAAGTTAGATAGCGTAGAAACATTATAGAAACGTACTATAGCTATAATACTTTAAAAAGTTGTAGACGTATTAAATAAAATCTATTCTACCTCTACTTTGCTATCTATTCTACCTTATAAAGAGTTATAATAACTATTAGTACTACTACTATATATCTATGCGAATTCTATAACTACTAGCGTTATTTTACTAGTTTACGTAGATAGCTTATATAAAGACGCACGTAGCCTTAACTATAAAAGTAGTACACTACTATTACTCTCTACAAAATAGTAGTTCTTAAATATAATCTCTACTATTCTACTAGTATTAAAAAGAATAAAAGTATATAGAATAAGTAGTAGTAATAATTCTAGTGTTATAACTAGTACTATTAGAGATACTAGAAAGGTAGAATAGTTAGTTAACTTACTAAAGCGTTCTACTAAAGTAGTCTAGCAGAATATAGCTACGTTAAGTCTTAGTAATATACGCTATAGTATAGAATTAGACTTATTAATAAAAAACGCAGAAACTCTATTTATTCTAGAAGAGCTCTAAGTAAGTTCTATACCTTACACTCTTCTAGCTTATATAAATAACGCAAGAGAGAACTTTAAGCCTATAGTAGTAGATAAATATACTCTAGCTAGCGTAGTAATAAGACTTCTACTCTCTACTCTAGAAGATATACTAGTAAACTCTACTACTACTACTTCTAATAATACTACTAAAACTCTTAAACTCTATTATTATACTACTTACTCTACTAGCTTAAAAGATATTATATACTCTATTAATAATAATACGCAACATAACAAGATTATAGCCTATTATAACTAATTTTTCTAGCGCCTATATACCTTAAAAGTAGACGTTCTTATTAGTAGAGTAAAAGAGACCTAGAGGTTTAGTAAGATTAAAGCTACTAATATAACTAACTTACTTTTTACTAATCTAGTTAGATAGCCTACTATAGAGTAAGTTTAGACTTTTCTAACTAAATATAATAAGCAACTAGCGCACTACGCTAAGCTTAAAAGAATTATATAAGTAGAATAGATAGCTTAGGCTAAGTCTACTCTATAACTCTTTTAAGATTTATTTAGCTTACTCTTACGTAGAGACTAGTATACGTTAAATAGAATAGGTTTAAGTAAGAGCCTAGTCTACTATAACATAATTAAGAGTTTAATTAAAAACGTTAAGGTCTATTAGATATACACTTCTCTTATAGCTTAAGTAGATAAGAATAATTCTATTATAGCCTAGTTTCTTATAATATATAGCTATTAGAATAAGAAACTTAAAGCTACTGCTAAACTCTTTATTTATAATATTATAAAGTATAATAAAGCTACCTTTAAATTACAAATACAATAATATAAAATTATTACGTTTATAGCCTAGCTATTTAGTAATAGTATTATTCTAATATTCTCTATATATGCAATCTAGATGTAAGTAAACTAACCTTTTTACTACTAGACTTACTAACTTTCGCTTAATAGGCTATAAAAATAGAGCCTTTAGTAGATAAAGACTACACTTCTATTATACTAAAAAGTATTTTCTAAGCTTACGCTAGTTTATAGTATACTTAAGCGCTATATATACTAGTTTATTACTAAGAGCTTTTTTATTCTAATAGTGTCTAGTAACCTTTTAGCTAATTTTCTACTTATTAAGCTTATTAATAGTGTAGTCTACAAACTACGCGTATTATTACTACTAGTATTAGAAGATAGTTATATTAACTATAAGCTAAGTAAGATAGACGCTGTATATACTAATTAATTACTATAGACACTCTCTAGTAACTAGGCCTAGTAGTTAATTAAATACTAGTTTCTATTATAAGTACGTATAATTATTACTATCTATTTACTTATAAATATATTCTTACTTTATAAATTAGATCTTTTTACTCTACTAGTATACTACGTAGTAGTTACTACGCTTTAAACTACTTTATTACCTTCTTTCTCTATTTAGAATACCTCTATTATTTAGTTTACTACGCGTTTTCTTAATTACTATTATTCTTCTCTAGGCTAATCTATTTAGATAGTAGATCTACATTATTATAGTGTAAATTCTAGCCTACTAGCGTTTTTCTTAGAGTATCTCTATAGTGCCTAGAAGTAGTTATTATCTTTAGTTTTATTACCTATATATCTATAGTTAGTAAAATTTAATACTTTAATTTTAAATAGAATTACCTATAAGAAATTACTAAAAAGTAGGTATTAGTAGATTATCTACTTAGCGTAGATAACTAAATATATACCTTAAGTAAAGCTTTTACCTCTACGTATTTATTAACTAGTAGCTAAGGCTAGGTAGAGTTACCTTTTTCTATTAAATCTATAGCCTTCTTTATCTTCTCTATTATTATATATTTTTTATTAAAATTAATAGTAGTTCTATTATACTTCTTCTCTGCGTATAGGCACTATAGTTGCTATACAATATTCTGCGTTAGTGCTAATACTATAACTATAGCTATGTTAAGTTTATTATCTAGAGTAATTAAGGCGTAAGAAACTTCTATAGAATAAATTAAAGTATTACCTTCTACTAGAATAAGATAACGTGCTTTCTCTTATAGTAGGTATATTTTACTAAAAAGCTTATTAATATTATATTTAGGCTAATATATCTAGAGTCTCTATCTAAGAATAATATAAATAGTAATTATAAAACTACCTTATTTAATACAAGATATAGTTTATACTCTAGGTAATAAAAAGTAGTAGTCTACTCTATTAAGAGAAGTGTCTAGTTTACTATATATATTTAGTTTTCTATACGTTAGATATTCTTATATAGTTAGAAGATAGTTCTAGCTAGAAAGGTCTAGTAGAAATACTAGCGTTTTATTTAACGTCTTCTCTTCTTAGTAGATAATATTAAGAAACGCGTGTTCTAAATAGATGCTCTTTATAATATAGTTAAAGCTTATAATATCTATAGTGTAGCTCTTCTATACCTATTCTAGGTAACTAGTAGTAGTTATTTTCTAATTACTCTATTAGTCTAGGTACGTCTAAAGTCTTATAAAGATATAGCAAGAATATAGGTAGTGCACTACCTTTATATCTAGTTCTTTAGGTATAATTAGTAACTAACGTAGTTAGCTTATAGTAAGTATTTATCTAGCTTAATTAGAGGTAGTAAATACTATAAGAGAATAATCTATTCTATTATAATTAGAAGTAATAAGTATTAGGTAGACAAAGCTTTCTAGGCTTTTGTAGGTATTTAATAACTATAATAGTTCTATAATTATTAAATCTAAAGCTTTACGTTAGAGAACTAAATCTATTTCTTTCTATAATTATAGCTACTCTAGAGATTCTTTATTATACTCTTTTACTTTTATTAATATAGAAAGTAGAAGCTTTTTATATTTATTAAATTTCTTTAAAGAATCTAGCAGAAAGCTACTAGCTATATAAGTAGGTACCTCTCTAATATCTTCTATTTAAACTATTACTACTAATAAAGAGATATATAATAGTAATATATAGCCTTATATGTGTGCGTTAGAATACGCTAATATAGTATATAGCTATATATTAGAGTAATAACGTACGCGCTAGTAATAGATTAGTAATTTAAATTTAAGATCTATAAAAGCGTACTTATTACCTTCTATTTACTATAGTTTATAACTTTTTATATTATTATTTAGTGTTGTAATTCTTTTTGTAGATATAGGCTAAACGTGCTTATCTACGTCTACGCACTAACTAAGATAATATATAGTAAACGCGTTATCTAGATAATTCTATACGCTCTTTTAGAAGCTTACAGAGCTTAAATATCTAACTAAGTACGTATATAGACTTTATTAGCTAATAACTTTATCTTATATTATAGATTTTAAATAACTTTAAGTGTACTTACTTTTTAATATAACTCTAGAATATTACTTTAGTACACTACCTCTAGACACTACTCTTAAAGATAATATTTAAACGTTTCTCTTAAATACTACTTATAAATATTACTACTCTATTCTATTAAGATCTAAATAAATTAAGCTAGCTAGTTTCTAGCTACTTTAGAAGTATATAGAGGTATCTCTACCTATTTTTAGTATTTAATTAACTTTTATCTTATTCTATTTTAAAATATTCTACCTTTTTAATAGCGCTCTTATACTTAGTGCTAAACTACCTCTAACGTATTAACTCTTTACTCTAACTAGAGTTTAAATAAAGTTATATACTTAGAATTTCTACTTTAACTTTATTATACAGCGTAGTAATTATATCTAACTTAGTTAGTTACTAAAGTATTAGAACTAGTAGAAAATCTTTAGCTAGTAGTAGCTTATAAATAGCAACGCTCTTGTTTATATACTATAAAAGTGCTTAAAGGCTAACTTTACCTATAGTAATTATAATATTACTTATATTACTAATATCTTACTAGACGCTTAGTAGTTCTAGATATTCTACTTTATTAATATCTTATTTAGTACTAGTAACACATATTTATAGATCTAGCTTAACTATAAATATAAAGAAGTTAATACTATTATAGTTTATAATTATTAGTAGAATTAGTTTTAATTATATAGAAGAATTAACACTAATAGCGTAGAGGTTAATATACGCTCTTATTTAAAGATTCTAACTTAATACACTAAGCTTAGGTTCTCTTTAGAGTTATTAGTATTCTTATTTCTTTAATAGCGTTTCTCTAAATTATTAGCTCTACTAATAACTATAGTACTATAATAGCACACTAGACAACACTCTAGTAGATAATATTAAACCTATTATAATTATACTATATACTAAAGTATAATCTTAATAACCTAGCCTAACTAGAACTAAACTATTAACTAAGTTATAGGCATACTTTATTTATAGTAGTAGTTAGAGCTAGTAGTCTAGAGAGACCTTACAATATTAAACTATAAAGTAGAGGTTACTATATTTACGTATTTATCTAGAGAATAGATAGATATTAAGTTTTTAATTATTAACTAGCAAAGTACTACTAAGATTATATATAATAAATAAAGTTAGTGTACTTTGTTAACCTAGGTTAATATAAACAGCTTAGTAAAGCTACTCTACACTAAAACGCTCTACTACACTACTTTACGCTTTACTAATAGCTATTAGGCTAAAAGCTATTAAGTAATCTATTCTATAAGCCTAATAGTTCTATCTTCTTACCTAATAGGTCTATCTTCTTATCTAATAGGTCTGTTTCTTTACGTAATAAGCCTATAACTTCTTTAAAAGTATTAAGAACTTTATCTTTAGTAATATATTTCTTAGTAACCTTATATATCTACTACTTTATTAATAAAAGTAGTAAACATTTATATAGTTTACTACTCTTATTATAATAGTACTATAGACTATAAAGTAATATAGTATATTCTTTACTCTATACTATTATATACAGACACTATAGGTTCTAAGTATAGTTCTCTTTATATTTACAGCTCTTATAAGTAATATTCTAGACCTAAATTCTAAGGTTAGCTAATAAAAAAACAGAATTTAAAGATATATACCTTTCTCTATACTATATACTACCTAATATTATTAGAGTTCTATAGAAAGTAATATAGAGTCTTACGTATTATATTAGCTTAGTTAAACTATATAATAGATTTCTCTATAATAGGCTTATTAGTAATTATAGAGTTACTCTACTATTCTATAGCTACTACTATAACCTATCTACTAAGATTCTATAATAGTGTAAATATACGTCTAGTTATATAGTAGATTAGATAATAAGGCTCTATTACAACTATGTATAGTATACCTACTAGTTATATAAACTAGTCTTCTAGCTATAAATATATAAGACTTAGAAAGCTTTATAGATAACTTTACTAATTCTATAAGTAAAGATTATAGAAATTATTAGTATTCTACTACAACTACAGCTTATCTCTAGTTTTAACTCTACTATAAATTATATAGCTATATCTATCTATATATACTTCTAAGATAGTGTTATAAGTTACTAAAAGCTAGAAGTTATTCTATACTAAGTCTATACCTTTCTTTTTCTTAGCTACTTTATAGTAATTTAAGAAAGCTTAGTAGTTTTAGAAATTCTAGCTAGATAGACATCTTAGAAAACTTAGAATTAGGTATAGCGTTGCTAGACTAATATTAAGAATATTTAAAGTAGTATCTAATAATTTATTCTAAACATCTTTAAATTTATTACTTATATTCTTAGTAGAGCACGCTATAGGCTCTTTCTTAGAGTACCTTTATATCTTATACTTATAGTAATTAATAGTGTTAAAGTAGGCTATAATATTTAACGTTTACTTAATATCTTTTAGTAGGCGTATTTACTAGTTAAGCTTAGTAGGCACTATAATAGTCTCTCTTAGTCTACTATCTTCTAAGAATTCTTACGCTTATTTTATAGTTAGAAAGATAACGTAGTTACCTAAGCGTTTGTTATACTTTTAGATACTTTACTTCTCTTAAGTTATCTTTTCTATTAGCTTCTTATACTTATAAAGAAGAAGTAGCTTTAATATATAATATTTACTTAACTAGTATTAGAAAATTTAAACCTCTCTTAGCTACTACAGTGTTTTAGTAAATAGTAATTTATTAGAAAATCTATTAATAAAGCTCTTAAAACGCTTTAATATAGCGTTATATACGTCTAGTATATTATAGTAATACTTATTACGCTATTACTCTATAAAATTACTATTATACTCTAGTTTATTATTAAAGAATAGATTAGTATAGATATTATTATTAACGTATATATTATTATTAGCGTAGATATTATTATTAGCGTAGATATTATTATTAGCGTAGATATTATTATTAGTGTAGATATTATTATTAGCATTAATATTACCTATAGTGTTAATATATATAGAGGTATTATTAGATTAGAACTAGATTACTATAGTAGAATAACCTTTACCTAGAGGTAACTGTGTACTTTTACTATACACAATTTTACTCTAGAGAGAAGTACTATTATCTCTATCTTAAGTGTTCTAGTTATAATTTCTCTTTCTTATAGTAGTGTTACCTTAGATAGAAGTACTATTATCTACCTCTTATATAGTATAGCTACGTTTTCTCTTTCTTATAGTAGTATTATAACTTTTAACTATATTATTAGATAGTCTACTCTACTAAGTACTATAAGTAAAGCAAAGCCTATTATTAGACTTATTATACTAGGCCTTATAGAGATTAGAGATATTATTACTTAACGTATAGTAGTAGTAATTTTAGTTTTTACTATTTGTTTTACTAACGTATTTAGGTATCTAGAAGACCTAGTCTTGCTCGCTATTATATTATTTACTTAACTTCTAATCTATATTATAATCTAACTTTTAACTATTCTCTTTACCTAACTCTAGCCTATTCTCTTTATCTTTTTTATCTTTATTTTCTTTATCTTTATTTTCTCTATCTTTATCTTCTTTATCTCTATCTTCTTTATCTTCTTTATTTTTATCTTTTTTATTTTCTTTATCTTTATCTTTATCTTTATTATTAGAGAGAATTATATCTTTCTAAGCTTTTTTTTTATTTAGGTTTTTCTCTAGTGCATAGGCGCATTTTATTTTAATCTTACTAAATTAATACGTTTTTAGGTAGCTTAAGATAGACTTATAAATAAGGTAATATTAGTATAGTATTTTTAGAGTTAGTAGCTTAGAGGCTTAGTTCTAAGAGATAAAACCTCTTAGCTTTCTATATAATTAAAAGTGTTAGAAGCATTACTCTACTCTTAATAATACCTTTTTACTATCTAATTAATAGCTAGCGTTATAGTAAAAGTATCTAATATCTTCTACTTTCTTAATCTTAGGTATTTTGTAGATCTACTAGAAATTAATTAGCTTCTAGATTACTTTTTTTTTACCTATAGTAATAGAGCTTAAGTAGAGATAATTAGAATATAATAAAGTAGACATTAGTTATAAGCAGTAGAAACGCGCTAGTAGAGGTAATAGTGTAGGTTCTAGTAGGTAGGTACGCGTTAGTTAATAGATTATAATTATTATAATAGATAGAAAGACGTAGGTAATAGAGAGTAAGTTTATAGAGAGAATAGTTAGTATAACTAAGTTACCTGCCTTTATAGTGTTGTATGTAAAAGTAATATTATAGAAGTAATACTTACGCGTTATTTACGCGTTCGAGATTATTTACTAACACTATCTAATCTAGCTATACTAGCTTACCTTTCTAATACCTAGGTAATAGTTAGACTTTATAATCTACTTATAGCCTTTTCTCTTTATTAGTACGTATATTACCTCTACTTATCTAGGCACCTATTAAGTAACTAGAAAGATATATTCTTTATATTATAGAGGCTTAATAGAGATATATTTACTATTAAAGTATACCTTATTTATTAATATAATATACTATAGTACTATTAAAGTAATTAGATAACCTCTTTTCTTTATAATATAAGTCTAAAATACGCTAAGATACTCTAAACCTACGCTAAGGTAGCCCTTCTATTACATATATTATCTTCTTACTTTACTTAGTACTATTCTCTAGTTCTTATTAAACTATTCTCTTATATTTACTTCTAGTTTATTACCTAGAGTAGCTTTAAAGCTAGACACTATATTCTATTAGCTACTAGTTTACTAAATAGCTTTAGTAGTTAAACCTTACTAAAGAAAATTACTTTATACTAAAAGATAATAATATTATAGCTTAGTAAGGTCTTATTCTATAAAGATATTATAAAAAGGTAGTGTAATAGCTATAGGTCTAGACATATACCTTTATTAATAGCTTTATATAAATATTAACTCTAGCTTAGATCTAATATCTAAGTAGCCTAGGTAGCTTTCTATATATAAGAAAGTGTTAGCTATATTACTCTACTCTAAATAGCTTTGCTTTACTACGTAATTAATAGCTAGCGTTATAGACAAAGTATCTTATATCTTCTACTATCTTAATAGAGAGTAACTAATAATTTAACTAGAAAAACTCTAGCTACTAGATAAACCTTATAGTAATAGTACTTAAGTAGATTAATTAGAACGTAATAAGGTAGATATTAATTATAGAAGGCAGAACTGCGCTAGTAGAAGTAATAGTAAAGGTTCTAGTAGATAGGTGTACGTTAGTTAGAGGTATTATAATTATTATACTAGGTAATAAGGCGTAGGTAGCTAGAACTAAGTTTCTAAAAGCTATAGCGTAAGTAGCTAGCGTAATAGCCTAACTATCTTTAGAGTATTATCTTTTAAGAGTTATATTAAACGTAGAATATTATTATAGTAAGACTATAAAGTTATATTAAGAGAATAATATAGAAGAGTAATATTAAGAGATAATATTTATAAGTAATATATTATTAGTAAGGTTTACGCGTAACCTTTAAGTACTAACGTAATATAAAATACCTAAGATAACTTATATTACTAATACTAGCGTAAGTGTTATAACTTACTACGCGTCTATAAGCTCTTAAATTATAATTTAAATTATTATAATATTTCTATCTTACTAATCTAACTATATAATCTCTATAAACTATATTTAATATTTATTAGAAGGCTAAGCTCTCTATATATTAAGGCCTTATTAACTAGTTATAAGACCCTCTAGTTCTCTCTAGAGACTATGTATTATCTAATATTATAAGTACTTATTACTAATCTACTATTCTAACACTAGATTAATTAAGTTATTCTTTGTAATTATTCTATCTACCTTAATAATAGGTATTACAGCATAGTTTAGAATGTTAGAGAAGTATCTAAGATTCTTAGCTTATAGTTCTACTAATTATACTTTTAGACTATTACTATTCTTTAGCTAAGACTATATAGCTTTATCTACTATATATTAATAGCCTATATACTAGAGTATACCTTTAAGGCTCTTACTATAGTATACGTAGCTAAGGCCTTAACCTATAAAGAAAAAATACTTAATACTTTTAGAACTTTCTTAATAAAAGCTCTAGTAAGACTTATAGTATCTTACTATTATAGAAGAATTCTTATTATAGAGCTTTGTAAGGCTTGCAATAGTAGATAGCTTCTACCTACTTTAATATTTTATATTCTCTTTGCTATTACCTCTAAGATTAATAGTTTTAACCTAGAATCTTCTTATAATAGATATAGATAATACCTAGTAAATTAGTGTCTTAGATAGTAACGCGTCTTTTAAGCTCTTAGAGATTATAATATTATTAAACTTAAGTTCTAAACTAGTAGTTTCTGTATATAACTACTTACTAATATACTTAAGCTAATTATACTTAAAGCGTTTCTTATTTCTAAAGAATATATTAAAAAGGCTAAGATATAGCTTCTTTATAGTAGCGTTAGACTTATAGAGATATAGTAACTCTAGAGTAGTAAGAGTAAGTTAGTAGATTATATTACAAAGCTTAGTAGAAAGACGTAGTAAAGGTAAAGCTTAGACTATTATAGTGCAATTTATTATAGAGACTTAGTTTAAGAAGATAAGAAAGTTAAGTTAAATTATAGCTATAATTAACTAAAGAGGTTATACTTAGAACTTTTGTTTAACTAGTGTAGGTTCTAGTAGGTAGATATACGTTAGTTAAAGGTATTATAATTATTATACTAGGTAAGTAGGTATAGATAGTAAGAACTAAGTTTCTAAAGGCTGTAGCGTAAGTAGCTAGCGTAATAGACTAACTACTTTTAGAGTATTATCTTTTAAGAGTTATATTAAACGTAGAATATTATTATAGTAAGACTATAAAGTTATATTAAGAGAATAATATAGAAGAGTAATATTAAAAGGTAATATTTATAAGTAATATATTATTAGTAAGGTTTACGCATAACCTTTAAGTACTAACACAACGTAAAATACCTAAGATAACTTACGTTACTAATACTAGCGTAACTATTATAACTTACTACGCGTCTATA
Organism: Alternaria sp. BMP 2799; assembly: GCA_023758145.1. Taxonomy (NCBI): domain Eukaryota; kingdom Fungi; phylum Ascomycota; class Dothideomycetes; order Pleosporales; family Pleosporaceae; genus Alternaria; species Alternaria sp. BMP 2799. Next base: position 20,772 of record JAFVLP010000071.1, read on the forward strand.
AGCTCTTAAATTATCTTAATATTTCTATCTTAATAATCTAACTATATAATCTTTATAAACTCTATTTAATATTTATTAGAAAGTAAAAAGGTGCTATATCTTAGTGTTTATCTATAACCTCTTATAGTTAGCGTATACGTCTTTTAGCTTATCTAAGTACCTACTAAGTAATTTATACTAAGAAGATATATATATAATTTTTCTATATACTTAAATATAATATACGTCTATTAATTGCTTAGATATACTTTATCTTATTACTATAATAGGCTATAGCATTATTTAAGCTAAGAAATAACCTCTCTTTTTTATAACGTAGAGCCTAAAATCTACTAAGATACTCTAAATCTGCGCTAGAGTAGCTCTTTTATTATATACACTATCTCTTTAGTTCTAATCTCTAGTAAAGTCTATAGAATTTGCCTTTAGTCTAGTATCTAATACTTTAGCTAGTGCTATTCTCTAGCTCTAATTAAAGTATTCTCTACTATCTAATTCTAATTTATTACCTAGAGCTATTTTATATTCTTACACTATATACTATTAGCTACTAAGTTAAGACACTATTCTAGTACTTAAACCTTACTAAAGAAAACTATGTAACGCTAATAGCTAAAGCTATTATAGCTTAGAAAGTTCTTATTATAGCTTTTATAATAATATTATACTAACGTAATAGAATAGTAGATAATTAAAAAGTATATATCTTCTATTAATAGCTTTATATAAACTTTAGCTTTAGCGTATATATTATAAGTATATAGAATAGAGAGAGCAGAGATAATATTTAGTAGAATAATTCTCTATTTTATTTTTATAGCTTGTCTTTAACTTAGAAAGATTATAATTAGCTCTATCTAAGTAGTTAGACTACGCACGTACTACTAGTCTAAGCGTTTTATTTTTACCTAGATACTTAGATATTATCTAGTATTATAAATAAGTTCTAATAACCTTCTCTATTACAAATTATACTAGTAGAAGTAGTAGAAATACTTTCCTCTCTTTTCTAAAGTTCTTTTATCTAAAATTAGTTCTGCAATAACGCTAGCCTATATAATATATAATATAGATATTATCTATAGAATAGTTTATATTCTATTAATTTTATCTTTAAACTATAGCTAATATATTTAGATTTAACTAGCTGTAGAAATTCTTTAAAATAAAGTACTAGAGAAAAACATTATTATTATAGTTACTTTATAAGCTCTCTATACTAGTACATTAATATAGTAGCCTATAGACTATAACTTTAATATATTTCTTATACTATATAAGGTCTCTATACTTCTATAAATAACACTTTACCTAGTAGAGATTTAAGCACTAACGCAACTAGCACTATAACTAATTAAGCCTAGTTACTTCTAAACTATATTACTATAAGATTCTTATATATTCTCTAGTATTAATCTTATACTATCTAAACTAACCTAAAGATAATCTAAGAGTTATAATTAGACGCAGAAAGAATAGCTACTACATAAGAGTAAAGTAACCTAGTACTAAATATTCTTATCTTTTATTTTATAGTAGTCTATTAATAAATACGTAGCTAACTACACTAAAAGAAATAGTATATATATCTAGCACGTTATATAATCTAAGTACGTTATAAGTCTCTAAGACTAATTATAGTAGCTTTCTAAATTAGTAGTATAGTAGTTAAAGTATTTAGATAGACTACGCTACTAAGAGAATATAGCGTAAGAAACTAACTTTAATAGTACCTTATATATAAAATATATCTCTATAGTATAAAGTAGAGCGTCTCTAAATTATATACAATACTTAATATTTTAGTATAGTACTATACTCTACTTTAATAGAAATAGTTTATTCTACTAATTAACTTAGATAATAGTTATTATTTAACTATAGTAATAAAAGCACGTTATAAATGTATATAAGCTTTTTACCTAACTATACTACTTTACTATTAGAGTATATTATTATAACTATATTATATCTATTTTACTACTTCTATACTATTAGTATCTTATCTATACTATACGCCTTAAAAGTATACCTAAAGTATACTTTTCTATACTACTCTAGACTATTATATTTTAATATTACTATACTATACTACCTATAAACATATCTTTACTCTATATATATTTACTACTACTATAGTATATATATACGTAACTAAGTAATCTTAGTTATATTATTACTATCTAATATATATTATACTATATTTAAGAAAATAAAAGTAAAGTATTATTTAAAGAATATAAGATACCTTTTAAAAGATTACCTATAAATATTACTTCTTAATATAGCTTTGTAAATATACTATAGAAGTTTATTTTCTATAAATAGATACTTATATAATACTTAGTACTTATAAATAGTAAAATAAAGATAGAGCTAGAATATAATATAAGTGTCTAACGTAAAATACTATACTAAAGAATATATTTCTCTAGAAATTAGTACGCTAACGCTAGAATAGACTAGCGTAACGTATGTCTCTTTAGTTCTAAGACTCTATAATATATATAGTAGGTAACCTCTCTCTTTATTACTTTTAATTTATATTACTTCTACTTATAACTACTTATATAGCTATATCTTCTTTTACTTTCTATCTAAACTAACGCCTCTACTATCTTTTAATTACTCTATAATATATTAACTAATAAAGCTTAGATTACGCTTTTCTCTACTAGGTATATATCTAAACTAAGACTTATTAAAAGTATTATAAGTATTAGTATACTTATTTTTATCTTATATAAGCTTATTCTAATTAATAATAGCTTATAATAGTCTAGCGTCTTTTTATAGAGTATTTTAGTAATAATAGTAATATTCTCTATAGTATTATTATAGCTAGTATATAGAAAAGCTATATATATAGCGTTTTTATACTAATTATATATATAGTTAACTAAGGTAGTAATATTAAATTTATTCTATATAAGCTATTAAGTAATAGAGTTCTAGAAGCTATTAAGAAAGGTTAGCAAGATGCTACAGTATCTACTAAGTAGCCTAGTAAGCACTCTCTATTATATTATCTTAAGAGTACTATTTACTATATTAAGTAGCTTACTAGCTACTATTCTAATATTATACTTATATATCTCTAGTATACTTACTAATACTTATATAGTTACTTAAGCTTTCTACTCTTCTATCTTACTAGTTAGCTATAGTCTACTACGTTATAATAAGGTTATATAGACTATAGATTAGTCTAGCTACTTCTAAGATAAAGAGAGCTTTATCTCTTAAATAGCGTTAGTGTAGCTATTATAATTAAATAATATAGATATATTATAGCTACCTCTACTAGTAGTTTCTTATTCTTACTCTAACTATATTAGAATATATAATACCTAGCAGGAACTAAGCGTAGAATAGCCTGTGCGTAATAAATTTAGTTTAGAAACTAAGTGCGTTAATCTAAGAACTAAGTGCGTTAATCTAAGAACTAAGTATACTAGTTTAAGAACTAAGTGCGTTAATCTAAGAACTAAGTGTACTAGTTTAAGAACTAAGTATACTAGTTTAAGAACTAAGTATGCTAGTTTAAGAACTAAGTATGCTAGTTTAAGAAATAGAGGTAAGAGTTTAAGAACTAGAGGTAAGAGTTTAAGAACTAGAGGTAAGAGTTTAAGAACTAGAGGTAAGAGTTTAAGAATATAAGAAACTAAGAATCTATTTAGAGCTTAAGAACTAAGTACAGCTATCTAAGAACTATACTAATCTTAGTACCTAATTCTAGATAAAATAGCCTTTACGTAGACAGGTAGTAGGCGTACTACTAAAGAGTAACTATTACTCTTACTTATTTCTCCCCTTCTCTTCTAGTACTACTATGTTTTATATATTACTCTTCTACTAATACTACTCTTTTATCTTCTTTTATATATTTAGTTCTCTACTTTTCTATTTTTTGCTTTAACCTTTCTCTAAGTTACTAACTTTAGTAACTATACCTCTTGTCTAGCTATTAGAAAAGTATAGAACACTATACGTTATAAACGTGTACTTACCTTATTAAGAGCGCTAATAGCTTTATTATTAAGTCTATTCTATTTAACTGCTCTAGAAACCTAAAGTTGTCTAGTAGAGGCTTCTCTTATACGTAGGCAAGTAGTAATAGCTCTATCTAGAGTGCTATTACCTAAGCATTCTTATTACACGCAGTAACTATTTCTATCTATTATTATACATAGGTCTGCGTTAACCTCTTCTTAATAAAGACATCTAGATTGTTAGAATTTAGTAGTAGGCTAAACACCTCTAGGCTTTCTATTCTTATCTTTATTATGTTCTATCTTTGCCTATAATCTAGTCTTTCTCTAAACTTCTTCTAGAGCACTAGATTTAACTTCTTTATTAGCTCTCTACTAAGTTTCTTTAACTACGTACTTACAAAAAGTACTTTCTTAGTAAGTAAGTTATACTACACTCTGCGCTATTCTGTGCCGCGTTTTTACAATCTAATTTTTACATCTAGGCGCTTAAACCTCTTATAGAAGAGGTCTAACTTGTAACGTTTTCTTATTTAACTAGCTAGAGTATTAACTTCTATTTTATTAAGCTTAAAGTACTTATTCTAGAACCTAGCCGCTTTATTATCCTCTAATCTAGTAGCTGCGCTACCTAGCATACTATTTTCTACTTACAAAGATTATTACGTTGTAACTAGAAGACATTAGGCTACGTAATTATAAAGCTCTTTTCTATAACAAGCCTACCTTTTCTATATAGCTAGAGTTACTACCTAGTTCTTAAATACGTTAAAACTCTCTACTACCTCTATCTAGAATATTATCTAAGCGCTAAGCGACACGCCTACTTTAGAAAGGCTTATAACATAAGATTAATACTTTAATTCTTTGTTGCTTACTGCAACTACACTCTTAGCTTCTTTCTAGTTCTATATACTTACTATAGAACAGACTAGATTTATATTTATCTTATCTACTAATACTTTATTTGCTTATCTAGCAGTTAATTTCTATTTTCACTTTAATCTAGTTGCTAGCGCGTTAGACTTCTGTAAAGCATTCTCCTTCTTATCTAAGCCTATACTCTTATTAACGTGCTTAGACTATATTAGATTATTATAGTTATACTTTATTATTATTAGTAGCGTAGGCCTAGCTAGATATTAGCATATCTATTATAAGGCACGCTCTAGCAACGCTGCAACAAAAGCAGTAATAGGTAGAAAGCTATCTAGAATTATAAGAAAGAATGCAAGATTAGAGAGACGTAACTATATTACTATCTTAGTTATAAGTTAGTAATTATCTTTCTTAGCGCAGTGTATAGAATAGAAGCAGGCCTTTAGAGTTTTTAGTATAGCAATTATAATAAGGTTAAAGCTACAGCGTTAGCGTAAAGACACAAAAATATACGTAGTTTAATACTCTACTTTTCTTAGCTATAGTTATAATCTTAGTCTAAATATTATACCTAGATTGCATAACCTTTTTTTTTATTTAAAGCACTAACAATTTATCTAATCTACTACACTAAGCTTCTTTACTAGCACTGCATATTATATTACTTAAAGTCTTCTTCTATCTTTATACAAAGCCTAGCTATAGCGTTCTTATCTATAAGGCCTATTACTATGCTATCTTACTAAGCAGCATTATTACCTACCTTAGCTTGCCTACCTACAGCAAACAACTATTCTCTTCTACACGCTAAACTATCTAAAACAAAGCAGAATTCTAAGCTGCAGAATTTGCATAGAATTATAGCAACGTTAAGCTACCTACTTAGATTATACCTGCTCTTACAGGTCTTACTCTCTACTAATTAGTTAAGTGCAAGCAATGTAGGTATATATACACAGGCGTCTCTAGTGTTAAGAATATAAAGAAATATCTCTGTAACTAGTACAACGTACGCGCTACTAGCGTAAAAGTAGATACGTAGGCAGAATAGTAGGCTTAGGGTTAGGGTTAGGGTTAGGGTTAGGGTTAGGGTTAGGGTTAGGGTTAGGGT
>JAFVLP010000072.1:0-25380 GCA_023758145.1 Alternaria sp. BMP 2799
AAAGAAACTAGTATCTTCTTTTTTTTTAACAATTTCTCCTTTTTTGTATATTATATGCTTTTCCAGAACATTTTACTCCATTTCTTTATGTTGTCACATATAATCTCCTCATCATTTTATCCTTTAGGTTAAATTTAGAGACCGATTAACTTTCCCATAAGCTTAAGGCGAGAGGTGAAGGGACGTATCATCTATTTTAGTTTATTTACGTTTTCAATCTATCCCTTTTCAATTGGGTTTGCCCAATTTATCCCTCTTTTTCGTTACTCGTGTCAGCATTCTCACTTGGGATATCTTTGGATACCTCTATTATCTAGTCGGTGCATGTATTTGTTAAACAAATACATTATAATTAATGAACTGTATTCTCTATCCTTTTGGAATGAAGATTCATAGAATCTTATCCCTTAACAGGGTGCTACTTCTGGTCTTTTCATCCCCAGCTGCAAAGGTTACGACTTTTGTATAAAAATATACAATGGTTTCTTCCCCCCATAGAGAACTAACCGTCTCCAGTTCTATCCGATTTACCCAATGTTCCGCTACCCCATAAATAATACTTAAATAACCTTTAAGTATAGTAAACTAGGATTATACCTAGTATAATTATTATGGACAAGGTGTCGGTGTTTTGTTTTAGATCCGTTATATCTTCGGCGCTTTTAACTAATTAGGTTAACGAATTAACCATTTGAACCAGTGCTCTGTTACGAGGTCTTTAAAAAATGGCCGCTTCTAAGCCTATTTCCTGGTTGTATAGTTTAAATACTTCCTTACTTTCACTTAACAAAAACTTTGGAACCTTAAACACTTGTTCTGGGCTGTTTCCCTTTTGACACACAACCTTATCGTTAAATGTCTGATAGTTCAACACTCATCATTGCCCTTCCGAGAGCAAATACTCGCGAATAGAGTCTTCACGACCCCCCCATATGCACAAGGCATTATCTACCCTAATAGGATATTAATGCACAAATTGTCCGAGATTACAGTTCTGTACCTGCTATGATGTTATTTAAACTACATACTTACATATGTTTCGCGGAAAACCAGCTATAGTAGTCAGGATTGTCTTTCACTAACTTACCACAGTTCTTTGGATATCTTTACAACGATAACCCATTCGGCCTTTTATAAGCCTGACCATGGTAAGATCACTACTCTTCGGGTCTCTAATTAGATACTAATTCATTACTTAATAATTGGATTATCTAGGCAAATTGATTCTTTTTTGTGTATTTATATTATGTTTAGTGTATTTAGGTTATTCACTATTACCATCTTTTTTACTATATAACCACGAATCACTACTTGCTTGCATCTAACTAGAACTTGCTGACCCATTATACAAAAGGTACGCTCTCATATGTTTATTAAACTTACCTTGAGCTGCTTATAAGACTACTATTTACATACTTCCTTCACAGTACTATTCTCTATCGCTTGTATATTATATTAAGGCTTAGAGGAAGGTTCCCCTATATTCAAACAGATATATCCATTTTACTTTAAGCCTATATCTATTTTCATTCACACTACTAATAGAATCTCGTTTGATTTATTTTCCTGAAGCTAATAAGATACTTCAATTCACTTCGTTTTTTTTTATAGAAATTCTTCTACCCTTTTCCCTAATAAACGATAACTAAGCCATCATTTTTACGGTACTAATGGTTTAATATACAGCCTTTAATTATTCTATAATAGTCTCTTTATATACTAGCCATAAAGTTAATCCTTATAATCTATAATCTAAATATATAAGGTAATAACATTATGAAATAATACATTACATATCCAATACATTACTATATATTTTTATATAAAAGTGATTTAAAATCCCATTTCAGGTTATTATGATTCGAACATAACAATTCCTCAACCCAAATGAGGCGCCTAACCAACCTGGCTCTAACCTGTTTATACAATGTACTATTTAACTATAGATACTATCTTTATATTGTATAACAGATAATCTATTTATAAAAATACAAGATAATATCTTTATATTGTGGGATAGATAATCTATTTATAAAAATAAAAAAGAGAATCTATAAAGATATAACAGAGAATATCCGATTCGAACGGATGTGATCTTTCAATCAAATAAGTTTCAAGCTTATCACTTTAAACCACTCAGTCAATTCTCTTTTTTAGGCCCCCCCCTGAAAGAGGGGGGGTCCAAACCGTTTGTATTTGTTCTGTTTGTTTCTTTTTTTTTTTAACAGAAAAAAAAGAAACTATAAAAAAAAAGATATAATATATTGTTCATATTTCCCAGTTATTTCTTTTTTTTGCATATATCCTATGTAAAAAAAATTACAGCCCCTCTTTCTTCTTACTTTTTTTGTAGGATATATCCTATATACATCAAAAAGTTAAAAGAAACTGGAGGGCTAATTTTTTTTTTTCTCAATGGTTTATTGCTTTAGTTTCTTTTTTTATAAAAAAAAATAAACAAACAGTTAAGCAAAAGAAAAAAAAAATAACCGCCAGCTTGCGGGGGGGGGGGTAGTATAGGTGTGCACAATTCGCCTCCGGGGATTTTAATAAATGAAATAGCTTATAAATACTTAAAGTGCAGGTGCGCACAAGACTCGAACTTGTAAGAACATGTCCGTAGCATGTGGTTATACCAATTTAACTAACGCACCTTTTTGATTCCTCAACGAATTGAACGTCGATCACATCCTTATCAAGAATGCGCTTTACCTATTAAGCTAAGGAACCTTTATAACACATATAGTATATGAAAATTTAAAACAATGGAAAGATTACTTAAAAGTATTAAATAAAAGTATATAAGCTTATAAATTTTTTCATTATATTATAACAAGAGCATCCAGACTTGAACTGGAAATTTGAAGTTTGAAGCTTCCTATTTTACCAATTAAACTATACTCTTTTTTAAAATTATTAATAACACCTTATATAAAATTGAACTATCATTTTATATAAAATGATGTTTAAAATTAAACGATACTAATGTTAATAACCCGATTTTTGAAATTAACTAGACTATTTATTAATCCTTTAAAAGATTTGTTATTGTTTTCAATATAATTACCTAATGAAGACTTAACAAATATAAATATATTACATAAATACTACATTCAAAATAATGAAATTATTGTAATTATGTATAACGTATACTATCTGTCTAGATGTGTAAAAATTCTATCCTTTTAGCTGCGTAAAAACTTTATCCTTTTAGCTGCGTGAAAATTTTATCCGTTTAGATGTGTAAAAACTTTATCCGTTTAGATGTGTAAAACTTTATCCCTTCAGATGTGTATAAATATTATATCTATATTCGGAAAAGAGTGGATTTGAACCACCAGGTGTTAAACACAATATTTAGCAAATATCTCGCCTTACCTATAGCAACTTTTCCTTTTGCGGTGTGAATTGTATAAAATTTATAAAAAATTTTACTAGAATTGGAGTTAACTATGAAAGTTAAACCTATAACGGATGTTAACTATATAACTTAAAAGTTAAGTGTAGTATGGATGTTAACTATAAAACTGAAAAGTTAAGTGTAGAATGGCTTTTTATAAAGAATTTAACTTAGTAGATTGTAAAAGTTAAATAGAGAGTGGAAGAGTATGAAATTAAAAAATAAAAATAGAATTATAAAGTTCATTATAATAGAGTACGAGTCAGACCGGGCTTGAACCGATATCTACTTTCGTGACAAGAAAGTCCTCTACCATTAAGTTACTGACCCTATACGGCCAACCGAAGTCGAATCGGTACACATCGTTTGGAAGACGATTGGACTAACCATTATCCTATAGCCGTTTTTTTTTTGTTTTAATAAAATCCCCGGAGGCGAATTCTTTCTATTTATTACTATTGTTTAATGCATATTCCTATATAAAATGCTCTAACTTTTTAATCTTTTTTCCTCTTATTTTTTTTTCGACGCAATTTCGTGGAAATTGCTAGAAAAAAATTACGCAGCTTAAAAAAAAAATAAACAAACAGATGAAAACTCGTGAGATAAACCTGTATCTTTGTTTAGTTTCTTTTTTTTTTCATTTGAAAAAAAAAAAATAAACAAACAGAAACAATAGCAATAGGAACAATAGCAATAAACCTAAACCTAAGGATATTATATGCCTTATATTGAAATTTGGTTGGTAGTTAATCAACCTTACTTTTGAATTGTTTATTATATTTAATCTTACCCTGTAGTTAGTAAAGATTTGCAGCCTATAACCTCACAATGTTAACAGTATTAGGCATTAATACTTCATCTAACTATTTATTGCTTATATAGATTAACTTTCTCTAATTAGAAATACGATATTGCTTAATTAGATGGTATTACTTAAATAAATGAATGGTCTACCATTAACCTATAGCCGTGTATGTTTTTTAAGATCTAAGGGACTTGAACCCTTATGAGAATGATTAAAAGTCATACGCTTTACCATTAAGCTAAGATCTCTATAAATATATTTACTTACCATATATAAGTAATAAGAAATAAGTGATTCGAACACTTAACCTGCCGCGTGTAAAACGGATGCTCTACCAATTGAGCTAATTCCTTTTTTTTTTGTTTAAAAAGTTTCTTTTTTTTTAAGAAACAAAAAGGAAAGACGTACTATCATTATTATTTTTTTATTATTTTGCATTCGTTTGTGGCTTTAGAGTTATAACTATTGCCCCAACCATCGCTAGTAATAATATAATGGATGTAATTATTAATCATATTGAATAATTACCATACAGTATATTTCCTATACTTGTTATATGAGAAGTTTCTGCTAAATATCCATCTCATGACACAGATGTAACATTCGTTAAATTTTTTTTAATGCTAAAATGATAAAGTAAATTATTAGTCATAACCATATATGGTAAAACATTATTTACAAAATAATTAAAGAAACTACCTACTAATATAGCTAAAGGTATACTATTAATACTATCTATTAATAGTTCAGATATTCTAACATTTATTAACATTAATATAAATAAAAATAAGATAGATACTGCCCCAACATATACTAATAAGTATGATAATCCTATAAAGTTTAATCCTGTTAGAATTAAATAAGCAGATATACATAAAAATAAACCTATTAAAAATAAAACCGATACTATCACAAGTAAAAAAAAAAGCCTCCTCTATAATATTCTCTTTAACTGCTAAGCCGCGAAGCATCCCTCTTATATCACCCACACACACAAAACACATAGTTTAATCTGTTGTACCTGAATCGGTATCTTGTGAAGGTGTGTTATTTCTTCCACTGTTCATGGATACTTGTATCTCACGTAGTTTATTTAATCCCTTTTCTGTTAAATGGTGTTTTTTTTGCACCATTTCTACAGCCTGCATAAAATATAAATAATCTAAATATTTATAACCTACTATGGGATGTTGTAAGTGTAATAGAGGTAAGAATTTATCTTTTAAATCCGAAAAATTCGTAACTATGAAATCTACCGCTTTTCTATCTACAGCTATATAACCATATCCTAAGTATTTTACGAAATATTCAAATAACTCTTTATCTCTTATGTGTTGACTTAGTACAAATCTTAACTGTACTTGATATCCTATTTTTACAGATGTAGATTTATGTATACTGATGATAAAACAACCTTCCGCTGATACAAACCCTGCTAATCAACAAGGATCTATGATTAAATCTGGAGATAGAGTTGAATCAGATATTCCTAGTTCATTTGCTGGAACAAGATCAGGAAAGGCAGCTTTTAATTCACTAGTAAGACCTTTATTCATTAAAGCTTTTAGAGAAACTAACTTTAGTAAACCTTCCTTTGTTAAGTGTTCTTTGTTTTTTATCAAGAAAATCGCTTTTTTAAAACATAGGAAGTCTTTACTTTTCTTGGTTATTAAAGGATACTTATCAAAATGTTCTATTAAAATCAATAATTCTTTTTTAGATTCCACGCGGAATTGTACTCCTTGTTTTCCTTGTGTATATATTTTTCCTATCCCTAGAGTAGATTGGATACTTCTTAATATATCTTCGTCTTTCTTATGTAATCCTATTGAAAATACATAGAGTACTCTTCCTTTTTTAGTAAGCATGTCTATATCTCTAACACTTAATGAGAATGAACCTTCCCCATCAGCAAACCCTGTTATAAATCAAGGATTTAACTCTAAAGGAGTATGTAGGCTACTTAAAGATTTCGTATGATATGACCTTATTAAGAGACCATTTAATTGGTGAGGTTGGGATACATGGGATTGTAACAGAGTATTGTTATGGTTAGAGGAGGAGGATACACCATCTGAGTCTAAATCAAAATAAAACTTAAGTAAATTTAGATTAAGATTCTTTATATCCACATATCTTCTTTTTTTATATGTAGACTATACCTTAAGTAGTAATATTATTTACTCTAATACTACTACTAACCACCGTCTAATCGTTGCTCTTTTACAGTAATTATGTTACTGATTTAGATCCGCGATTGCCTATTTCTCCTTTAGTTTGTTTCTTTTTTTTTAAAAAAAAGAAACTAATATAATAGAAAGGATCATCTTATGACTTATTACCATACATGAGTGATTAGTTCATCCACTAATAGTTTTTCAACTATTGCTTGGTATCATAAAGCTTTAAGGGGTCCCCGGAATTTGATGGTTTGATCCCAAAGAATGTGTTTTCAGGATTTTTACTAATAATAACTAATATACCTAATAAGATAGCAATAATGTACAATAAATCTAAATTAACTACACTATAACCACTAAATGTCATTTCATTAACTATATATAACATTTAAAATTATTCTTTACCCTTTTCATAACTATTATATAGCTATTATATAAGTAAAAATAAATCTAGTCTATCTTACTATTATAATAGCCATTAACAAATAATCATTTAAACATGAGGTATAAACTGCCCTCTATAATTATTTGTACCATAGTTTGAAATAAATTTAGCCTCGGCGTCTTCTCAGCGCAGCAGCCTCAGTTTTCTTCTTACTTTTTTTTTACTATATTTATATATGTAAAAAAAAAAGTTAAATAACACGCTGAGGAACTTTTTTTTTTGGGGGGGGGGGGGTTTATTTTTTTTTTTCTTTTTTTTTTCGACGCAATTTATTTAAATAAATTGCTAGAAAAAAAAAGAAAAAAGTAAGCAACGTTTCGAAAACTGAGGCTGCGTATTACTTTTTTTTTTACATATATTATAATATATGTAAAAAAAAAAAGTTGGTAAATAAATAATTAAATGTGTTAAGTAATTAAACTCAAAAATCCAAAGGCTCTTTTAATTCACTTACATTGCAAAAATAGTGGACATAACCTGTTTTTAAATAATGCAACCCTTTAAAATCGAACATTTATTATAATAGTAAAAGTATTCCACTCTACCATGGGTCTATAAAAACTATTATACATATGTAATATATGTATAGTTAACTAACTATATTCGAATTATATTTATAATACAAAATAAACATTTCATTCTGTTTGTTTCTTTCATAGGAGACAAGAGATTCGAACTCTTAAAAGCGTAATACTATTGAGTTTACAGCTCAACCCTTCTTACCAATAAAGGAACTCTCCTTTCGGTTTGGACCCCCTCTCTCTTCTGCTTTTTTATTTATATAAATAAAAAAAAAGCTGGAGAGGGGGGGGGGGGGGCCTAAAAATATAACGACATAAAAAAAAGTAATACGCAGCCCCAGTCTTTTTTGCTTACTTTTTACTTTTTTTTATAGCAATTTATTTAAATAAATTGCGTCGAAAAAAAAAAAGAAAAATCAAATATATATCAAAAAAAAGTTCCTCAGCGTGTTATTTAACTTTTTTTTTACATATATAAATATAGTAAAAAAAAAAGTAAGAAGAAAACAAGACTGAGGCTGCTGCGCTGAGAAGACGCCGGGGCTAACCTTTAAAGTCTTAGTGTAGAGGTCTTATCCCTTTTAACTTGACGAGGTTTTTCGTGTACCTTTTATCCGAAGAACGACTTGAACGTTCACGACATAACGTCAACAAAGCTTAAATTTGTCCTGTCTACCAATTCCAGCACTCGGATTTTTAAGGGGTCCTGGGTCCAAGAGGACCTGCATATTTATCGGAACCCTGCCCACATGGAGCATATATTTTAGCTATATCCTATACACATGTCTGTTCCAAAACCCAAAAACTTCCATAGCTCAAGACATCGCTACCCTTTTAAGGTAACCTTAGAAGTGATTGGAACCAGCTGGCGCAAGTCAAGTATACCCAGGAATTCTGAACATATGTGACCTGCACGCCGGTCTTCCCGACCTTTTTTATTAATTAATTAATAAAAAAAACAAGAGTAAGCTGTCTCTCAAACTCAAAGTTTTATCTAGTTAGTTTGTTACTTATATGAGTGACCGCTTAACCCTAACTGTATAGGCACCATAAGACTTTACAAATGGCGGCTAAATATCATCGCACTAGTTGGAACTAGTGACCACCATTATCTGGAATCTCACCAGATAAGCGGATGGAGATATTCTTAGGTCTAATTTTTTTTTTAAAGATATCATACTATATAAAAAAAAAAGTAAGGAACATTTGCTAATTAGCAGTACAGACTCTCGAAAGAAGTCTGCACACCCTCAACCTTTACTATTCGAATAGATAGGTCCCCTATCCCTTACTTTTTTTTGAATATATATATTCAAAAAAAAGTTAGGGCTGACCTTTTGGGAAGACAACATCCCCTAACTTTTTTTTTGAATATATATATTCAAAAAAAAGTAAGGGCTCATCCCGGCAGGGATATTTTTTTTTTTCGACGTTATTTCATAGCTGTTTGGACCCCCTCTCTCCCCCGCAAATTTGCGGGGGAGAGGGCCTATAAAAAAACAAGAAGGGGGGGGGGGATGGTCCCTTTAAGGGTCCAGATCTACCCTGCGGGGTTCCTTTAGTTTCTTTTTTAGTTTCTTTTTTTTCAATGAAAAAAAATAAACAAACAGAAAAAGAAACAAACAGGAACCTTAAGGGGTTCCCGTAAGGGAAAGGTCAGTCCCCTTTTGGGGACTAGATAATATAAACTTACTATGAGCCTGTTTATGGATTTGAACCATATAAATAACTAACAATTTATGCTATTTGCACAGATGTTTATGGATTTTAACCATATAAATCTATAATAATTTATGCTCCTTGCACAGACTTTTTTTTGGGTGTATCGTTAATATTAATTATTCCCGGGCTAGTTCCCCAACCCGAACCGTATTTCGACTTAACACCAATCAGAGTCACGCATACGAAGATATTTCTGCCAAAAGATCTAAACCTGTACATTTAGACTAGCAATCCGCAGCCACCAAACTTATTGCACATACTCCTTTCAGCGCCTGACGAGTGGTTAGTACCTATCTGAGATAAAATTCACCGTGATGTGATTACTCACGATTACTAGTAATTCCTTTTTCATGCAGTCGAATTTCAGACAACAATCCATACTTTATCCTGTTTTAGGGATTAGCTCCAATTCGCATTATTGCATCCCTTTGTAAAGGCATATGTGGCACGTCTATAGCCCACAATATTAAGGCCATGATGACTTGTCTTAGTCCCTATTATCACATCCAATTGTAAGCGGAGAGCTGCTTTATCTTAATAAATAAAACAAGGGTTTACGTTAATTTAATGGACCTAACCAAATCTCACGACATTAACTGAAGACAGCCATGCAACGCATGTGGTCTAAAAATTTAAAAAATATTTTAGGTCATTCAAATTGTGGTAAGGTTATTCGCGGATTATCGAATTAAATAACATACTTCACTACTGGTTTCAGAAACGGTCTAATGATTTCAGTTCCTGCGTTGCCACATTACTCTTGAGGTGGAGTGCTTCCACTTTCATTTATAGTTCCGCCTTAAAGCCAACCTATGGCACTCATCATTGTCTGCCCAGGTTACGGGGGTATCTAATCCTCTTCACTATCTGAGCCTTCGTCCCTCAACGTCAGTTATAGTACATTGCTCTTTTCCTCTTTATACTAGAGAAATAGCAAGTACATGTACATAGAGGTTTGCCTTCGCCGTTACCGGTCCTATTGGTATCAAAAAATTTCATCTTTCCTCCAACAATTCCGACATATTCCTCTCACATATCAAACTCAAGTGTACCAGGTACTTATGTAAGCCATTGCACACCGTCTAGGTACCCTATATACCTGTTAAAGATGAATAACACTCGTCTCCCTTGTCTTACCGCGACTGCTGGCACAAGATTTGGTCGAGACCTATGGATATAAAGTTTTCATAATAAGCTTTATCCAGAACTTTATAAGACCTAGTCAAGCAAGTTAATAACTTATTATATTAACTCTCATTCCTGCAAGTTGCTGGTTCAGCCGTTAGGCCATTGACCAAAATTCCTCACTGCTGTACTACACGCACTGGGGTTTTTTCAGACCCAGTGTGGTCAATAGACCTCTCAGTCTTGACTACGGACATAAGCTAAATATGCCATTACCATACTTACTACTTGTCCGATGGTTATTAATAATCAACTAAGAGCGAAATACTATTTCTTTTTAAACACATTTATTCTTACTATTATTAACCTTTATACCTAACCTTTTAGATATAATCGACCATTGGGTGATTAGATCTAGTATTAATACATAATAATAAATTGTTATTATAAGGGATTTATTTTGCCTTACTCTTAGGTAGCCATAATACCACTTACTCACCTGTACACCACTTCAATATACATAATTTATCTAAATTAAATATTGACGTTCGATTAGCATGTGTCAAGCATTTACATAGCGTTCACTCAGAGCCATCATCAAACTCAAATAAAAAAATGTAAAGTACTATTTATTACCTAACTAACTACTATTGTAAAGTAAAACCTATTCGTTCTAACGATCTTTCTTATCTAAGACTTGAACTTAGATTAAGATATTAGGAATATCTTGTTCTACCATTAAACTAATAAGAATTTTTTTTTAATAAGATAAATCTAGCTATCTTATTAAATGAATAGCTATTACTATAGAAATCGTTATTCTTATCTAAGACTCGAACTTAGATTCAGATATTAGAAGTATCTTGTTCTACCATTAAACTAATAAGAATCTTTCTTATTATCTCATAAAAGTATTATACTATGTAAATGTAAAATAGTTTATTTAAAACCCTGTATATTTTTACCCTGCCCGCAAGCTTGCGGTACTTTTTTTCTTTTGCTTACCTTTTTTCGTTTCTTTTTTTCAATAAAAAAAAATAAACAAACAGTTCCCAAAAGGGGACTGACCTTTCCCTCACGGGAACCCTTTAAGGTTCCCTGCTTGCAGAAGAGAGGGGGGGTATGAAAAAAAAAAATAAACAAACAGAAAAAAAGAAACTATAGCAATAAACCATTGAGCTAAAGAAAATTAAGGAGAAATAAGCTGTAAATAATAAAAAGAGTTATCTATTTTCATAACGATTAACTTGGGTTTTATTTTGGAGTATACCTACAACATTACTATTAAATTTTATCTAATGCATAGGATTTTTTAACAGGTTATATATTTTCATAACGATTAACTTGGGTTTTGTTTTAGAGTATACCCACAACATTACTATTAAATTTTATCTAATGCATAGGATTTTTTAACAGGTTATATATTTTCATAACGATTAACTTGGGTTTTGTTTTAGAGTATACCCATAACATTACTATTAAGTTCTATATAATCCCATTGGTGGACTTCCTGAATATCACGCGCCACCATTTCAATTACAGGATAACTTACATGGAATGAGGTGATGGTTAGCACCGCTTTCAATGGTTTACAGGTTTGAGCAACCATGTTTGGTCTCAATAAGTCCTTAACTGGCCTAGTTAGGAAGTAAAGTTATTTATTTCATTTTATAGTTTCTTTTTTTTCAATGAAAAAAAATAAACAAACAGAAAAAGGTGGCTCTTTTACAGTAATAAGTTTTTAACCTAAACCTCTTGTAAAGGTAAAACCTTATTGCCTAGTTTTTGGTCTAAATAAGCCATTCACTAGCCTAGTTAGGAAGTAAAGTTATTTACTTTTTTTATAGTATATTTTCATTGAAAAAAAAGAAAAAAAGAAACAAAAAGAGTAAGGTGGCTCTTGTAAATGAATAAGTTTTTACTTGTAATTTTATTACAAGTAAATTGTAATAAAAATTCTCTTGAGAAAACAAAAAAAAGAAACAAAAAGAGTAAGGTGGCTCTTGTAAATGAATAAGTTTTTACTTGTAATTTTATTACAAGTAAATTGTAATAAAAATTCTATTGAGAAAACAAAAAAAAAAAATAAAGGGAAAAAGAAACCTTATAAACCGATAAACCGTTTAATTTTATTACTATAACTTAAAGTGTAGTAAAATGAACTTTTTTAGCAATATTTTTTATATGAATAAAATATATACCTACGCTTATCTTTTTAGATGTATGTGACCTCTTGTTCCCCTTCTATTAGGAGCTTATCAGCTAGGAACGTTATATTATCTAAAAAGAATGAATACAGTAATCTTACTATAAAAACATCAGGAATTAGCATGTGATTTGAAAGATGATTCTTATCTTCAAATGCTAAAGATATTGGTGTATTATATTTAATATATGCACTATTTGCAGGTTTAATTGGAACTGCTTTTTCTGTTTTAATAAGATTAGAGCTGTCAGGACCTGGTGTTCAGTATATTGCTGATAACCAATTATATAATAGTATTATTACTGCTCATGCTATAATAATGATTTTCTTTATGGTCAATAAATATTTTATATTAAAATTGCAACCTATTACTTTTTTTAACAAGGTAAATAGTGATAATAACAGTTCACCTTTAAGTGAATCTAACAACAACAATGACGGTAACAATGTTGAGAATAATGAGGGCAACCAACCCGAAAATGGTAGTAATAGAAAACACAATTATGTTAAAGTATTAGTAGATGATCCTTTTAATAATAGGGATATTATACTTAAAGTAACTAAAAAACAAAAAGGTATCCTTTATGTTTTTTTAGTTGCTGATTTAATCTTCTTATCCGATGGTTTAATAAAATTTGCAAATTCTATGTTTGACGAGTATACTGTCTTGTCCGCTATTGCTTTAATTTCTTATGCTGATGCACTAAGTGAAAGAAAAGTGATTCTTAAAAACAATAATAATAAATCTGGTGTTTATCGTTTAATTAATCTAGTAAACGGAAAAAGCTATGTAGGTAGTAGTGTAAATTTAGGTTACAGACTTAAACAATACTACAGTGTTAGTTATCTAAATAGAAAGAAATCTGCTAGTAGTATTTCTAGGGCATTGGTTAAGTATGGTCATTCAAACTTTAAACTAGAAATCCTGGAATACTGCGAGGCAGATAGACTTATAATACTAGAAAGAGAACAGTACTACATAGATCTTTTAAAGCCAGAATATAATATTTTAAAAATAGCTGGATCACCTTTAGGTTATAAACACACTGAAGAGAGTTTAGCTAAAATGAGAAATAGAAAGTTGTCCAAAGAACATCTTGATATTGTTTTAACTCGTATTCTTTCAGATGATCACAAAGCTGCTGTAAAAAAAGCCAGGACAAATAGTATACATTCAGCAGATGCGAGAGCAAAAATGAGAAATTTTATTCATTCAGAGGAAACAAAAGCTAAGTTAAGTCAAAGATTAACTAATTATAATTTATCAAAAGGTCACAAAATCGAAATAACGAATATTGTAGAAAATACAAAAACTGTGTATGAGTCTATAAGAAAAGCAGCTATTTCGCTTAATACTAACCACAGCACAATTAGAAATTATATTAAAAGCGGAAAGCTGTATAAAGGCTTATATAAAATAAACTGTATTATATAAAGATTTTCTTATTTCCGATTTAGCAATTTTATACGTCTGTTGTTATTTTACTTTTTAGTCGTTATTGTTATTTTCCATTAAAAAGAATGGATGGAATTAAATATAAAAAAGGCATGGCCGGGTAAGGTAAAAATACCTTACTTTCTTATCACTATATGCTAGGACCTCTTTAGAGCTTTTAAAACTAGTACTGCAGACTTACGGAACCTATTGGTAAACGAAAAGCGGCAGAATACAGTAACATCTTAAAAGATTAGACAACTAGCAGGAAACCTTCTTTTAAAGGGCTCATTGGTGCAGTAAACCCTTTATGAAGTAGGTCCCCCCCCCAGGGGGGGGGGGCCAAACAGGATCTTCAGAGACTACACGTGAATACCTTAATAAATATTAATTATTTAAAGGTAAAGATATAGTCCGCGCATTAATGAGAATTAGTGAAAAAGCGTATGCCAGCTTTAATTGGTGGATTCGGTAACTTTTTATTACCATTAGGACTAGGAGGACCTGATATGGGATTCCCCAGACTTAACAATATTAGTTACTTATTATTAATTCCTAGTATTGTTCTATTCTTATTTGCAGGAGGTATAGAAAATGGAGTAGGTACAGGGTGAACTCTTGAAGGAATTAGGGAGTTATTTTATGGTGACATAAAACAAAGTAAACTCTTCTCGATGCGTGAATATCTTCAAGTAAACTATGTTATATAGGATTACACGTAATACACTACTCATGTCTAATTTTTATAAAAATATTATTAAATAGTACGTATGTAAGAATGTGTATGTCATGGAGACAATGCGCCTGAATAGTAAATAGACGTTTATTTACTAGTCATCAGAGACTTAACGAAGAGCATCTTAATGACAATTCAAAAATGATTTCGCTAAAACAGGGCAAAAACCATCATGCACACATTAGAAATAAAATAGCTTTTCATATAAGTACAGTCATTAAGATGAAGGTATAGTCCGAACAGTAAAGAGATTTACTGCGTGTAACGATAGTTTTACAGGTTTATAGTTTTATTGTATTAATTTACAGTAAGAAAGTTAAATCCTTAAAATGAGGTTACCAACACAATTGTTATCCACCTTTATCAGGTATACAAAGTCATAGTGGTCCAAGTGTAGATTTAGCTATCTTTGGGTTACACCTTTCTGGTGTAAGTTCTTTACTAGGGGCTATGAACTTAAACCATGTATTTCTTACATATTTAAGATATTCAACAAGCTTTCAATTAACAGTTAATAAATGTTACTTTAGTAGCAATAAACCAAAATATATGTTTAAAAACAACTCTGAAAAAAATAATAATTATGGTGAGGATAACAATGGAAAAGACAATAACTCTAAAAAAAAGGATTCTCCTGAAAACAATGATAAACCTAAATTGGATAATCGTTGAAAAGAGATATTGGGTAGATCTGGTCCTAATAAACATGCACATGTAATAGCTGTGGAGCAAATTAATAGTGGTGGAATTGTGACTGCTGAAAAAATTAATGAAATTTTGGCTTACTGTAATATTAAAATTACAGAACAAGAATTAAAATCTTTAATTGATACTGCAAGTTTTACTTTAACTAATTTAGATCAAAAAAGTATAACTAAGGATGTTCTTAAAGATAAACTTGGTTTACCTAACAGTAAACAAAGAATACCTGGTATATATATCTTTACACATACTACTACAGGTAGAAAATATGTAGGTTCATCATCACAGCTGGCTTTTAGATTAAATGGCTATATTAATTTGTCTCATAGAAAGAGTGGTTTATTAATCCCTTTATTACATAAAGAAGGATTGAAAAATTTCTCTTTACAAGTTTTTCCTTTTTACCATAATTACAGTAAAGGGTCAGAAATTGCATTAGAACAATATTATTTGTTAGACTCTACTTTCACATTAAATACCATAAGAGTAGCAAACAACCCTAGCGGGTCAACCTCAAAGAGTTTATATATGTATAACAGAGATATGAGTATATTATATTTTTTTTCAACAAAACAAGTAGATTTCATTAGAAAATTAAATGTTCATCATACCACATTCTCTAAACATTTAAAAAACGGTACTTTTTATTTAGGTAAGTATCTTTTTTCAAGTGAACCGGTGTTAACTGCTAAAGTTAAAGATATGTCTGATTTAGATTTAGCTTTAATGCTGGAAAAGGACAGAGTTAAATACAATAAAAATAAATCTCTTACTAGTTTATCTAAACCTGTTAGATTAACATCTGTGGATAATTTAGAAAACACAATCGTGTTACCTAGTTTAGGTAAATGTGTGGAATATTTACATAACAAAGGTTTATCTGCTTCTCAAGTAACATTAGTTAAACACATTGATTTAGGTAAAGCATATAAAGGATATTTATGTGAATATGTGAAAGAAAATACGTTGTAATGGGGTTCATATAAAATTTTTAACTGTATGCTGAAATAGCTCAGTGTTTATAAGTACTTAATAGTAAAAATCTTGTAAGCTATGCTTAATCAGCAGGAAACAAAAGTAATTTTGATTATGATTAGGTTCCTTAGAGACTACACGTTAAAAACCGTATAGTAATACGCTTAAAATATAGTCCACAAATCGTTACTATTTTAACTATTTTTAGTCATGACAACTACATTTAACATGAGAAGTCCCGGAATAAGATTACACAAATTAATATTATTTGCTTGAGCAGTTGTTATAACAGCTGTTTTATTATTATTATCATTACCTGTCCTAGCCGGTAAACTAATTCTGCCGGCTCTAAATTTGGCCGTATTCTGGGAACCGTTATACGAAAGTATATCGCAATCAGCAGGTAATCTATTAAGTTTGAACTTTTTAGAGAACCTCAGAGGCTATACGCCAAAATATTTTTGCTGTAGTTTGGAACTTTTGACCTTTCCTTTATGCACAGCTGCTAGATGCATTCATACTGATAACAATAGTAAAAATTTAAATAAATCCCTTTTTAGTTCTTATTTAACTGGGCTTATTGAAGGTGATGGTACAATAATAACACCAAAAACGTCAAGAAGCCCTAAAGGTAAGTTAAATTACCCCGCTATACAAATAGTTTTTCATTTAAAAGATTTACCTTTAGCTCTACTTGTTCAAAAAGAGTTAGGTGTAGGTTCATTATCTAGAAAGAAAGGGGTAGATGCTTATATATTAACCATAAATAGCTATGAAGGTATATTATTCGTTATTTCATTAATAAATGGAAATATGAGAACACCTAAAATACATAGTCTTAATGCATTAATCGATTTTTTAAATAATACTAAAGGAACCAGTATTGAAAAACATCTTGTATCTAAAGAGTCTTTAGATTCCAATCCATGACTGTCAGGGTTTATAGAAGCAGACGCTTCTTTTCAAGTAAGAACTACTCTTTCAGGTAAATATCCATGCCTCCGGGCACATCGCTCCGCGATGAAATTAGAATGTAAACTGGAAATATCTCAAAGACGAGAAGATCACAAAGGATATGATAATTTGGATTTCTTAAGTCATATTGCTGAGTTTTTAGAAACAGAAGTAAAAAAAATAAGATCGGATAAACCAAAACCTGAGTATAGAGTTAGAACTACTAACCTTAAAGGTAATATGAATGCTAAAAATTATCTTTTACAATTTCCTCTATTTGGAACTAAACATTTAGATTCATTAGATTGAATGGAAGTAGTAGACATGTTTGATAGAAAGGAGCATAATACAGATGAAGGAAAGGAAAAAATAGTAAAGATCAAATCAGGTATGAACAATTTCAGAACAAATTTTACTTGAGATCATTTACAAAACTTCTACAACTTAAAAATATAAGATATGGTCCGATCAAGCACGAGAGTGTTTGCGTACCTACACTAAGTTTTAATAACTTTTTAAGCTTAAAGAACTACACTTTAAGCTATGGGATTTCATCCAGTAGGTCAACAAATTTAACGGGAATTACTATGATATTAACAGATAGAAACTTTAACACATCATTTTTCGAAGTAGCAGGTGGTGGTGACCCTATATTATACCAACATCTTTTCTCAACACTAGTATTGAAAGATCATTTGATATTATCAACATTCTTTATATTTCCTAGTTCTAACAAATCAATCTTCAAAAGACATATGTCTAATTATAATTTAAACAATACGTTTGATTTTTCTGCTTTTTATAAAAAATACAATACTCATTTACCAAATAATAAAATTCCTTCAGAAAACTTTTTAACTTGATTAGTAGGTTTCACTGAAGGAGAGGGTTCTTTTATAGTAAACAACAGAGGGGATTTGGCATTTGTTATTACACAAGCTACAACGGATAAACAAGTTTTAGAATTTATACAAGAAATTCTTGGATTTGGTAAAGTTATACCTCAATCGGCTATAGCTAGTAGATATGTAACACAAAATAAGAAAGAAATAGACATTATTGTTAGTTTATTTAATGGTAACCTTTTTTTACCAAAAAGACAAGAAACATTTGATCTTTTCATTAAAGGGTTTAATAAATGAGTTACTAAAGGTAGAATACTATTAGAACCTGTAATAATGAATAATAGACCCATTCTACCTACTTTAAACGATGCATGGTTTGCAGGATTTACTGACGGAGAAGGTTGTTTTACTTGTTCAATTGGTGAAAAAAAAGGATTTAGTTTTAACTTTAATATTTCTCAAAAGTGAGAAATAAATCTAATAGCATTAGAGCATTTCAGTGTATTATTTAAGAATGGGATTGTTTCTAAACATTCAGAAGAGAATACTTATGAATTTAGATTAGGTGGAGTGAACAATTGCAAAAATGTCTTCCCTTATTTTGACAAATATGCATTATATACTAAAAAGTCTTTATCCTATAAATTATGAAAAGATATTCATAACAATCTTGTTAATAAAGATCATTTAGATGAGTCAAAAAGACAAGAAATGATTGAAAGAGCTAAGATGATAAATAAATCAAATAATATAAATTCAAAATACTAGGGAAAAAAAGTCCAGGTTTAACGTGCAAGTTATGAAACTATAAAGACAGATGTAAAAAGATATAAGATCTGAAATAGTGAATATTCCATTTTTTTTATGTAATATACCTTGGACTTAGTTAATATATATATATGTATTACTTGCAACTCTTAAGTTTAAAGGTTATATTCTTTTATATAAAACTTTAAATGTATTTTATAAATACAAGGAAAAGTAATAAAAATATTAGCGATGCTAGTGCAATTACGGTCAACAAGGTCCTCACTTAAAGACCGTCGGCCATTTAAGAGGTCGCTACAGACTGGTTCACTGGTAGGTGTCTGAGATGATGCTTAATGTACAGTCGGTTTCTTCTATCATGGATGTATGATACACAAGCCCGGAGTCTAGACTACCGGTACCTGGATTTAATAAGAGGCTTTTTTTTAAAAGATAAGTTAAATTTGAAGAAATGGATTCTTCGGACACCCTGAGGTTACGAATGTAGGCCTCTTAACGTTGCTGTATGCTGGGACCCCTTCGTTATATAGTTCTAAATACTCCTCCTTAAATGGCACAGTAAAAAAGTTAGAACAATGAAGGAAATCAGCCGGTAACATTTTATATATAAAAAATGGAACCTCAGAGGCTTTACGCGACGGAGTTGTAGTAAATTTAGAAAATGTTAAACGTGTATCAGATCACGTTCCTAAACATTTGAAGCCTCTAAATAATGAACAATTAGGTTATTATCTAGCAGGATTAATTGACGGGGATGGTCATTTTAGTAAAGCTCAACAATTAGTTATAACTTTTAGTTCTCCAGATGCATTTCTAGCCTATTACTTGAAAGAAAGATTAGGTTACGGTAATGTAAGAAAAGTAAAGGACAAAAACGCATACCTTTTAATTGTATCTAATGAAAAGGGTATGTTAAATATAATTAACTTGATAAATGGTAAATTAAGAACAGAACACAGATTTAACCAAGTAGTTAATAATGTATTAACTCATACTAAGTATGCAGATCAAAATATTCATTTTACAAGAGATTCAAGTAAAAATTTTGATAACCACTGATTAGCAGGTTTTTCTGATGCGGATGCTAGCGGAGCTGGCCTTCAGGCCGGCTGCGCCAGCCCACAGGCTAGTTTTCAAATAAAAATTATTAGACGTAGTAACAGAAATAAACCGGAAATAAGATTAAATTTTCAAATAGATCAAAAAAGTGATTTATTGTTAAATATAATAAAAGAATACTTAGGTGGAAACATTGGATATAGGAAGTCTCAAAATACCTATTATTATGGTTCTACTAGTTTCGGTTCTGCTAAAAGGGTTATAGAATATTTTGATCGATATCACTTACAATCTAGAAAGCATATAAGCTATTTAAGATGAAGAAAAGTATATAGATTAATACAAGACAAAAAACACTTAACAGATAAAGGGCTATCCAAAATACTAATAATTAAATCTTTAATAAATCGTCATGAAGAAAATACTACAACTTAAGATAAAGTCCTAACAAGAATCTAAAAGTTTTTGAGTATTAATGAGAAAAGACTGTTATAATACACAGCTATTCCTTTAATCAAAATATTGTTACATTTTAATTATTCCTGGGTTTGGTATAGTTAGTACTACAATTTCAGCTAACTCTAACAAGAGCGTTTTCGGATACCTTGGTATGGTTTACGCCATGTGTTCTATTGGTATCTTAGGATTTGTAGTTTGATCTCACCACATGTATACTGTTGGTCTGGACGTGGATAAACTTGTGTTCACGGTAAAAATCTTGCTATATGCTGGAAACTCTTTATTAAGTAGTCCACTCGTTTTTATAGCGTTAGGCACAATCTACTTATATTTTACAAGACAATCAGCAGGAAACTTTTTTTGTTTTAGTACAATGGCTAAGGCCGCTACTAAAAATACTTATAATAAATGATTTGAATTACCTAAAATATCTGAGCATGTCCCTATTCATAATAGTAATCTTAATGATGAAGAGCTTGGTTATTTTTTAGCGGGGCTAATAGAAGGTGATGGCTGATTCGGTAAGAAAGAACTACATATAGTATTTTCCGAAAATGATACATCTTTGGCTTACCTTATTAAAAAACGTATAGGTCATGGTAATATATATAAAATTAAAGATAAAAAAGCTGTGAGATATATTTGTAAAAATAAAAAAGGCTTATATATTATTTTATCTTTAATTAATGGGAAATTTGTAAGTAATTATAAATATGAACAATTAATTAAACATAATTATAGTGAAGATTTTAATATTAATATTTTACCTCCCTTAATGTCTTTATCTTTAGATAATTATTGATTGGCGGGTTTTACTCAAGCTGATGGATGTTTCCATATAAGTGTTGTAAAAAGTAAAACACACAAAGCTGGACATAGTATAAGATTAGAATTTTCTTTAAAGCAAAATGATGTATTACCTTTAAGATTATTATATAATGAATTAGAAATGGGTAATCTTTCTCAATATCATACAGGTGTATGATGTTATAAAAGTACAGGATATAAAACTGCAGCTCATTTAATGAATTACTTTGATAAGTATAATATTTTTGCTGGTAAATATGTAGATTATATTAAATTTAGAAAAGTTTATATTATGATAACAGAGGGTAAACATTTAGAAGAGAAAGGTATCAAAAAAATTAAAAGTATTTCATCAAAAGGATCCTCAGAGACAAGCACGCAAGAAATTTAACACATTATGTTAAATTAAGATACTGTCCAAATTACTAAGCTCGACAAGAGCTTATTTCACAGCAGCAACATTAATTATTGCAGTTCCTACTGGTATTAAAATATTTTCTTGATTAGCAACTTGTTATGGTGGTTCTTTACATTTCATACCATCATTACTTTTTGCATTAGGTTTTGTATTTATGTTTACTCTTGGAGGGTTATATCACAACCTGATAGCTCTCCCTCTATATTTAGATTTCACTACTATATGCTGGGAACTTCTGACAATTACGCTACTAGAGTTTTATTTAATCTCAGTTAAAAAGCATAATTTTGAACAATCAGCAGGGACCCAACGGATATTTTACAATAATATTCACATAGAACCGGTTAACTCGGGGCGGTTTCGCCACTATAATATGTTGGGTTCCTCAGAGACTACACGTAGTGCTCGGAGTTCATTCCGAGAAAATATAGTCCAAGTAAAAAAATGTTCATTAATCTTTAATTCTCTAATCTCTGTTACCACACAACCCTCGTTAGTGTACAAAACCATAACTCGATCTTACTCTTCTTTGAGTAATAAGCAGAATAACAAGGTAGGTAACCAAGATAATACTCTAAATTTAGAGGCTGTAAAAGTTTATAATAACCTAAAGGAAGATAGGGTTAATATACTAAAAGAACAAAGAGATAAATCCGGTGTTTACTGTTTAATAAACAAAATAAATGGGCACTCCTACGTTGGAAGTTCTATTAAATTAGACTCCAGAATGAGGAATTACCTTAATAAGGCTTTTTTAAAAAGTAAACAAAATGCTAATATGCCTATTAGCAGATCTTTACTTAAGTACGATTATTCAAATTTTTCTCTCTTAATTTTAGAATATGTTGAAGCCGAATTTTTAACTTCTAGAGAAACTTTTTATATCACAAATATTATACCTTATTACAATGTTTTAAAGCAAGGTTTTTCTTCTTTAGGTTATATACATACTGAAGAAACCAAAAAGTTACTATCTGAGTTAGCTAAAAATAGAATACATAGTGATGGTACTAAAGGCTTAATAGCAAGGGCTGTAACAGGTGAAAATAATCCTTTTTATAATAAAAGTCATTCTATTGAAAGTAAGATAAGGATTATGGAAGCTAAATCAGCTTATTCTGTTTATGTTTACAACTCATTTAAAGAGTTATTAGTTATTTTTCCTTCAGTTACAACTCTAGCTAAGTTAATTAAATCAAATCATTCAACATTGGTTGATAGTATAAAAGAACAAAAATTATTTAGAGGAGAATGATACCTACTAAATATACCTTATAATATCTCAGATACACCTTTAATTTCTCATTGGCACTCAAAAGAATCTGAACAGTTAGTAGAAGAAATTAATAAGAGTAGTCATATTAAAAAAGCAGTATTTGTATATGATATAAATAAAAATTTTATTGGAAAATATGAGGGTGTAATGGATGCTCAAAGAGCCTTAAAGGTATCACACAGTACTATTAAAAATTACGCTAAAGTAGGTGGTACTTATAAAGAGTATATATTTAGTTATGAAAGATTAGTAGATTAATGAATATTTTTTTTCGTGTCAGGAGTTGTTCTTGCGAACGCGTCACTTGATATTGCCTTCCACGATACTTGAGGTTTTAACGTAAGTATGCTAATACCTAGTTTATTTGTTATGGTCAAGACAGGGTTTGAGGGTATACCGTCAAATTCTAGTCTTAGTTGTAATAATAATTGCAGTTATAATGATTTATCTGATAACAATAACTATAAAGAATATATAAAAATGTTTTGAGTAGGGCTAATGGACGGAGATGGAAGTATTCAAGTAAACCATTGACGTAAACAATCTCTACAATACAGACTAGTTATTAAACTATCTAACCTTAAATCTAATTATAATATGTTGGTAGAGGTTGCTAAAGTAGTAGGTGGAACTGTTAGGATTACCGGTAAACAGGGTGATGTTATCTGAGTTGTAAATAAAAAGGAAGAAATTATGGAAGTAATCAAAATTTTTGATACTTATCCTCCTTTAACTTCAAAAAAAATCTGTCAACTTGCATTCTTAAAAACATGTTTAACTGAAACTTCGGTAGAAAAATACTTATACACAAGAGATACTAAATTTAAAGAGCAATCTGCTATTATAAACGCTAATTTTAATGTACCTACTTATTTTAAAGCTTGATTATCTGGTTTTATAGAAGCGGAAGGTTGTTTTTCTATTCGTAAAACGAAAGCACATTCTTTCTCAATAGGACAAAATGACGACGTTTATTTAATAGACGCTATAAAACAGTATTTTGAAATATCAAATAAACTTCGTAACCCTTACGGTAACTTCTATTTTATAGAGGTATACAAGAAAGAGGTATTAGCGAAAATAGTGGCACATTGTACTAACTATCCTTTGTTGGGAGAAAAGTTAGAGTCTTTAAAAAAATTTAGAGCTTACTGTGTTCTTTAGTAGGTGTCGTGTGGTCTTGTCACCATGAAAAATTACATACGTTTTTCGGTAAAATTATTAA
Organism: Alternaria sp. BMP 2799; assembly: GCA_023758145.1. Lineage (NCBI taxonomy): Eukaryota > Fungi > Ascomycota > Dothideomycetes > Pleosporales > Pleosporaceae > Alternaria > Alternaria sp. BMP 2799. The sequence continues at coordinate 24,067 of JAFVLP010000072.1, forward strand.
TTTTGCTAACGGTGAAGTCTAGGCCTCTTTTGGCCATTTAAAAACATTATTAATAAAACAGATTTTGACTTACTTTTATCTACATATCTACGAGGTATTTTTATTAATAATGATGGTCGTAATTATATATATGAATAAAATATTAACAACAAGAGAAAATAAGGGGTTATTTTACAATTCTGCATTAAAGACTAGATCGTATTCTGATGGTAAAAAAAGTAACTCTTTCCCTCCCGGGGACCCTTCCGAGACAGGGTCCCTAATCCCCCGTGAGGGGATAAAGGGAAGAGGATTAGATCCTCATTGAGTAACTGGATTAGTGGATGCTGAAGGTTCTTTTATTGTTTTTATAAAATTAAATCCAAATAACAGTAAGAATCTAGTACGGCAAATACAACTGTCTTTTGAAGTATCTTTTCATATTAAAGATATAGAATTACTCTATAAATTAAAATCCTTTTTTGGAGAAGCTGGTACGATTTTTATTCCATCAACTAGAAAAGATGCTAGATTAAAAATAACAGGATTGAACGAGATAGTTAATTTTATAATTCCTCATTTTAAACAGTACCCTTTACATGGTATGAAAAAAATAGATTATGATCTATGGTCTGAATGTGCAGAATTGTTACAAAGTAAGCAACATTTACAAGAGAAAGGGTTAAATAGAATATTATCAATAAAATCTGTACTTAATAATGGATTATCTGATAAATTAAAAGCTCTTTTCCCTTCTGTAATAGCTATAGATAGACCTGTTTTGGATGTTGCCAATATTCCATTAAATCCTAATTATGTCAGTGGGTTTACCGAGGGAGACGGTTGCTTCACTGTAAATATTTCTTCTACTACTAATCAAATTACTGCTTATTATATTATTGAGCTACATAAAAGGGAAGTTCCTTTATTATCAAGCATACAAAAATTTTTTGGAGGGGTGGGTTCTACAAATACCGCATTAAGTAGAAATACCGCTCGATTTTCTATAAGTAAAAAATCAGACTTGATAAATAAGGTATTGCCTCATTTTGATGTATATAAATTGGAAGGTAATAAGCTTAAAAATTATCTAATCTTTAGAGAAATTGTTCTATTACTTGGTTCTAAAGCGCATTTAACTCAAAAGGGGTTTGATAAAATAAAACTTCTTAAAGAGGGTTTAAATAATTAAAGTAGTTAATATATTAGGAGTAAAATATATAAAGACGATTATATGGCGTATATATACTTTACTTATTATTTCAAGGCGGATAATAAGAAAGAACGTGCTAGATAATACCGTGGAAACCAAAGATAATTTATTTATTTCTATAT
>JAFVLP010000073.1:0-25291 GCA_023758145.1 Alternaria sp. BMP 2799
ATTAGTAATAACTAGATTTTAGGTAAAATTCTAATCTACCTAAAATCTATATATTAGAGCTATTATAGCTTGTAATTATTAGAATTATAGCTAAAAAGCTATAATAGCTATATAAATATAGTTTAAAAAAAGTTTAAAGCTAGATAGAATAGTTAAAAAGATAATACTTATTATAATTAGTACTAGTATTTCTAATATTAAAGTTATAAGAGAGCTATAATACTTATAGCTTTTTTTCTTATTATCTCTAAAAGCGTATAGAGGTAATAGAGAATTAGCTACTAAAGATAAGATAGTTATAGTTATTATAGTAGTTTCTAAGTAGTTATATATAAAGTTATAGCTAGTTATTATATATAGAATTATAGCTACTATATTCTCTAGGCGTTCTAAGTGTATTAAGATAGTAGTAGAATAGATACGTTCTTATCTACCTAGTAGTAGTTACTTTCTAGAGACCTAACTATAGGTAAGCTAATACTACTAAAAATTACTATTCTAAGCTCTAATTTAAGTAGCTTAAGAAGCTTAAAATAGTAAATTAACTAAGTTTAGGTAGTTATTACTAGGTAGAGGTAATACCTTAGTAGTTATATAACTCTATAGTCTAGTAGACTAGTAGTAAAAAATCTAATATAAGATAGAATATAGTAAAGTAGTAAGAATAGTAGTAGCTATCTTTTCTACTTTATCTTAAAGTTTATAGTACTTATACTCTACTAAGAGTATTTAAATATATACTACCTAGCGCTTATAAGAAGAGGTATTACTATATATAGTAAACTCTTTATTTATATTATCTAGTATTAATATTATAGTAAAGAAGTTAGAGGCTTTTCTTACTAGTAGTAGTAAGAATTAATAGAAGCTAAAATAAAAGTATAATAAATAAAAACTTATTATTACTATTAAGGTATAAGTATAGTAGAAAAAAAGCTAAAATAAATTAAGGTTAAAAGTAAAAAGAGCGCTATCTCTCTAGTTTTAGTAGAACTTACAGAATACTTTTCTATAAGACTAATATAGTTTATATATATTTATAATATTAAGATTCTTTATAGTATAGTTAATATAATAGAAGAAAAAGAAATAAAAAGAAACTAGAGAAGTATACTTTAAATACTTAGTAATAGTAGACTATATATTATTAAAGAGGCTTTTAGGTAAGAGAGCCTATAGTAGGCTCTCTCTTCTCTTTCTTAAGTAAAGACTATTCTATAGCCTAAGCTCTTTCTCTATCTAATACTAATAATATATTAGAATTAGAGAAAGAAATAAAGTCTAGTCTAAATACTTTTTATTTCTCTTTTATAAGGCGCTTAGTAATAACTATACTTAGCTAACTAATAAGCCTTAGAAGAATACTTAGCTAATTAATAAGCTTTAAAGTATTACTTATTTTCTTTTTCTTAAGTTATAGTTAGAAAGAAGTATCTTAGCTATCTTTCTTATTATTATTATTACGTCTAGAAGTATAGAAATAAATAGAAGATAAATTATTATATTATAAGCTTACTTAGAAAGCTCTCTTAAGTAGCAAAGCTTCTAAGAGCTTATTTTAATCTATACTAGTATAATTACGTGCTATACTCTTAAGAAGTATCTAGAGGTGCGTTCTATAACACACTCTCTAAGCAGCCTATAAGAGTAGACTATATAGTTATAATAAGCTCTCTTATTATAGCTAAGAATACTAATTATATACTTATTAGAGCGTGTATAGTGCTAAGAGCTTACTTAGCGTATACGCGCTAATTATAATATTACTAAAAATTATTTAATTAGCTAAACGCTCTCTACCTCTTATCTAAAACAAGAGTAAGTATTCTTAATTTTTATTAGTACGCTTACTAACTCTAGTAGCATACTCTATTATACTAATTAAACTAAGTATACCTCTCTATATCTATCTCTAAGCTCTATAGCATTATATTAAATAAAAATAAGTATAAGTATAAGAATAGCTACCTTTCTAAGAATAAGTAGTCTAGTTCTAGCTCTATAAGCGCCTCTAAGATAACTTCTTTAAGCTCTAGTTACGCAAGCGCGTTAAAGGCTAAGCTATTAAGCTCTAATACTTCTAACTTCTCTAAGTACCTAGCTACTCTCTCTAAAGTAGAGAATTATAAGCGCTTAAATAAGCTCTATAGTATTTCTAAAAACTCTTCTAAGCGTAGTTCTTCTAGTAAAAAGTAGAGCTTTAGTTTTATAAGTACTTCTACTTCTATCTATAATCTATTTACTACTCTAACTTACGCTTTTAAGAAATCTAATCTATTTACTAAGTATAGTAATATAGTTACTTAAGAGTAGGCTAATAATATTTTACGTTATAATAAGTGCGCTACCTAGAAGTACGCTAATAAGTAGTACGCTTATAACTTTAAAGCTAAGAATAAAGTAGAGTAAGAGTATTATAACTAGATTACTTATAAGTATTATATTACTAGTTAAGCTATAGAAAATAAGTAGTATCTATATTATAAGCGTAATAAGTAGGTTAAGCGTAACTTAGAGTATAGTAATAAGAATTCTAAAGCTAAGGTAATTACTAAAACTAAGCGCCTTAAGTCTAAGAATAAGCGCTTTATTAATAAGTAGCGTACTAAGTAAGAATACTTTAAGATTCTACTTCTAAGAGCTATTAAGCTCTGTTAAGAGATAGTTCTAGAGAAAGTAATCTACTAAGCGTAGTAGTCTACTAATTCTATTAGCGTAATAGAAAAGTATAATAATAAGTAGACTAGTAAGACTACCTAGAAAGAGTATACTAACTATAATTCTAATGTTACTGCGCTCTCTTAGAAGCTTTCTAGTAATTTCTATAAGTAGCCTTCTAAGGTTACTATTATAGTTTCTAGTTCTTTAGCTACTAGTAATACTTATTCTAATATTCTATTTCTAGATTCTTTAGGTTCTAAAAGCTCTACTTCTAAGAATTCTACTACTATCTTTTCTAACACTTCTAAGCTTTCTACTAAAGCCTTAGGTAAGCTCTCTATTTCTTAAGAGAGTAGCACTATTTATAACACTTTACCTTTCTCTAGCTCTACTCTTAAGAAGAAGTAGCGTTCTTTTATTATTATAAGTAGTATAGAGAGCTCTCTTTTTAATCTAGAGCTCTCTATCTAGTCTAATAGTTTAGATATTACTAATTCTTCTAATAAGTATAATAATAAGAAGTATAATAGTAAGAAGTATACGCTTAATAAAGATTCTAATAATAAGAATAATAAAGCTTTAGTAAGTAAGTCTGCATATAAGCGCAGCTTTAAGAAGCTTATTTTTATTACTACTAGTAAGCTCTATAAGATAGTATACCTCTAATACTTCTAGTTTATAAGTACTAGAAAGGCTACTAACTTTCTCTGCAAAAACTACGTAAGTATTAATAAGAGTAAGAAGTCTAAGCGCTGCCTTACTAGTGCTATTAGTAATTATAGATGTAATAATATATATATATACTCTTTTTTAAGCTTAAGAAGCTTTACTAACTCTTTTTTAGATCTAAGTGTATAGAGAAAATTACTAAGCGTATAGTTAATTAGTTTTATACTATAGAGTAGAACTTAAAGACTAGTTATCTACTTAATATTAAGAACTCTTACTTTTATAAGCTTATCTATAACTATAACACTACTTTTAAGTAGTATCTTAAGTATAGCTATATAATCTAGAGGCGTAGTAAGAAGTAGAGCTTTAATACTTTAAAAGTAAAGCGTAACACTAATAAGTCTAAGAATACTTCTAGTATTAAGTAGTCTTAATCTAACCTTAATAATAAGACTAATAACGCTTCTACTTCTAAGCAGCGCTCTTCTAGTAAGTTTTATTCTAGTACTCTAACTTCTTAGTGCTAATAAGCTTTATAGAACTTTATCTAGTAGTTAAGTAGATTAACTATAATAAGACTATAGATAATAGTATAGCACTCTTTAGTAATAATAATAAAAGAGCGTCTTCTAAGACTATTACTAATAATACTATTATAGTTATCTATAAGAGTATTACTACTAAGCTTAGTTACGTATTTACGTCTATAGAAAAAGTTATACTCTCTTAGTTCTTTACCTTAGAGTTTAAGTATTTCTAAGCTTATAAGAATACTACTAATAACTAGTAGTACTTCTTTAACTTTATACTTAGATAACTAAAGAAGCGTTACTCTAATTATAGTTCTAGGTATATACTTTCTTATCTTACTACGCTCTTTAGAGCGTATACTTTAATAAAAGCCTTTTCTAATAAGTAGTTTTCTATAGGCCTATAAGAGAGGCTACGCTTAAAATACACTTTCTACTACTCTCTAAGAAGAGTAGCTAAAAACTCTTTTATACCTTATAAGCTTTATAATACTACTAATAATTTAATATTCTTTATATTTAACTACTTCTTAAAGTAGGTAAATTACTAAACTAATAGATTTTTAGTAAGCCTATTAGCTAGTATACTCTTAGTCTCTAGGTACTTAACTCTAAAAGACTCTTTAGCATGCTCTTACCTTAGCTATATATTTTAGATATTAATATATCTAAGGCGTATTATTATACACTTATTAGCGCTAACTACTAAGTATATAGTTTACTAGTTATTATAGAAAATTATCTACACTACTTCTAAAGTAAGCGTAAGCTTCTAAAATAGCCTCTTAAGAGCTATTACTTCTTTACTAATATACTTAAGAGTAAGAAGCTCTACTTCTATAGTTAAAGTTATTATAGTTACCTATTATACTACTTTCTAAATAATAGTACCTCTAAAAAGTATAATAAAGTAGCTCTATAAAGAGCGCTTAGTCTCTAGATTATCTATAAAAGAAGCGTTGCTGTAAATTATAAGCTTTACTCTAGAGTACGCTTTATAGTAGATAGTCTAATAGTAAGTTTTATATAAGTATATAATTACTTAGTTAACTACTTTAATATACTCTTTACTTAGGTTTATAAGAAAGTGTAAAAGCTTTAAGGTAGTGTATACTATATTAGGCTATAGTATAATAGCTGTATAGAGTAGTAATCTAACACGCTCTTAGTAGTCTTTAACTACCTTCTTATTTACTTTACCTATTAACTTTATAAGCTCTTAGCTTAGAAGTAGTATAGTAGAGCTTAAAGAAGTACTTTCTAAGTTAAACTTCTTAGTAAGCTTATCTAAATACTTATTATATATAAGCGTTATAGTATAAGTAGCGCAATTGCGCAATACTTTTACTTCTAGAAACTATTTAACTAGGCCTTTCTCTTCTAGATTATATACTACTTTTATTATATTAGCAACTTATAAAGCTCTTTAATAAGTAGTATAGTAATATATAAGTAGTATATTATTAATATAGAAGAGTAGAAAGATCTTTCTTTATTTATTAAAGAAGAGATAAGGCTCTTCTTTAGAAGTAATAAGACTTACTTTCTTTACTATATATAAGAGCTCTTTATACTAGAGTAGTAGAAAGTTCTTTAGTTTATAGAGAGCACGCTTAAGCTTTATACACTTACTAAACTTCTTAAAGCTATTTAGTATATTATATACTATAACTAGCTAGTGCTCTTAGTGCGTATAAAGAAATGCTTTTATAATATTAAACTAGAAAATCTCTAGGTTAAACTTAGCTACTATTACTATTACTATTCTAAAAGAGTATAAAGTAAGCGTTACTACATACGTAGAGTATATAGAATTAATTACTTATAGATCTTCTCTTACTACTACGTAAGCTTTACACTTAATAAAGTAGCTATTCTAATTAACTTTATATATAAATACCTACTTTAGTAGAAGTAGGCGCTCTTATACTAAGAAGCGCTTAATCTTCTTCTAGATACTTACTTTATAAAGTATATTAATCTTTTTCTTATAGGCTTTGTAGAAGAGCTTACTATATAGATAATTACTAAGATTCTTATACTTCTTTAGAAGCTAGAGTAGTTAATTATAGTATACGTATTTAGATAGCTTATACTTCTATAGAAGTATATTACCTAAGATTATAGCTACTATAATTAAGTAGACTATTATAAGCTCTTTCTAGTCTTCTTCTACTCTATATAAGCATTAGAGAAGACTATTTAGAAGGTTATTATCTTATATACTATTCTATAGATTATATAGTAAATAAACTTCTAGTTCTTCTACTTCTAGGCTTTTGCGTTACTCTTTAATTTTAGAGCTTAATTACGTTAGTTCTCTATAATTACGCCTCTAGCGTGTTAGTCTAGAAGTAGGTAGTAGTTTTATTTTACTTTATTCTAGAGAAGTTCTAAACATAGAGCGTGCGTAGAAATATAGTATACTTAGTAGTACTCTATTCTAATAAGCACTATATATCTTATTTTAATAAAAGCTCTCTATATTAGAAAGCTATTTATTACTTAGTACTAGTAGGCGCTTTTCTCTAGTTTAGTGCACTTTCTAGGCACTACTATTATACTTCTAACTAGACCTTATAGTCTAGTACGCTCTAGGCTCTAGTATTTACTCTAGAGTAAATAGACCTATATACTCTTAAGAGTCTATATAGATTTCTAGTAGTTAGCTAGCTAAGCTTTCTATCTATATAGAAGATATATTATATACTACTTATTAATTAGGCTAGCTAGCCTATTTAATAGCAAGCTATAATATACTACTCTCTAGCTTCTAGATAGAGTCTTTAGAAGTATACTAGTCTTACGCTTTACCTACTATAGCGCAGAGTTAGTTAAAGATGTCTTTATACGCTTCTTCTACGTTATATAGCTTATTCTTATATAGAAGATTAATAATATATATAAGCTCTTCTACTAAGTACTTCTAGCTATCTTTAGCGCTACTCTTATAGAAAAGTTTCTTATTAAAGCTTACGTTTCTTATTATAATTACTTAATTAAGCTTTAGAACTTATATTCTATAAATATTAGACGCTCTATATTCTACTAGGTATCTAATATAGCCTTTTAGTATAACTTTAAAGTTGCGCTTATCTTATCTAGCTGCTTACTTTCTATTAAGTAAGTAAGCTCTATAGCTATAGGCGTAGATAGTACTCTAATTTAGGCAAAGGTTAGCTATAATAGTATAGATCTTCTTACTATACTCTATATACTATACGTTAAGTATAGTGTTAGATACTAAGAGATTATAAGTATATAATAGGCTTATATTATATAGCTAGATTACTACTTCTATAATATCTAGCTAGAGCTTTTTAGAGAGATTTGTACTAACTTTTATCTTAATAGACTTAGTAATTATCTTCTAATCTACTCTCTCTACTTCTCTATTTAGTTTATAGGTATAGATAGAGGTGCGCTCTATAATAATGCCTTACTCTTTAGCTTATATCTTAAAGTATAATTTACTTCTCTAAGATAGCGTTGTAATATTATTATCTTAGATAATAACATAGATATTAAGCTTATACTAAGCTATAAGAAAGCTTATAAAGTTATAAAAGACTCTTATTATCTCTATAAGTATCTTAGCTTAGAGAGTATATTAATAGATTCTACTACTATAATTATCTTTAAGTACTATAATCTAGAGCTCTCTATTATAACTAGTAGAAAAGTTAAAAAGATTCTATAAGATTCTCTAATAAGGTCTTAGAGCTTTCTTATATAGTTACCTAAAGATACGCTGCCTTATATAAGTAATAGCGTAATACTTACACTTACTTTAGCTTATTCTCTTAATACGTATATTACGCGTATTCTTAATAAGAGCTTAGAGCGCTTCTAGACCTAGATAGCCTACTCTTATATGCTAAAGCTCCTCTAAATTAGACTAAGAAAAGCTCTTCTAGAATTATTATAAGCGCTAGTTATTAGTTATACTTATTATAGTTAGATAAAACTTTAAAGAATTATATTTAATAAATATAAGCTTATACTCTCTCTTAAGCTTTACTAGTATAAAGTTATTAGTAAGCGTTTCTATATAAAGCGTTAAGTCTAACTCTAAGTACTATAGTTTAGCTTTATTAAAAGCTGCTTCTAAGATAATATTAATATAGAAACTTTCTATAAGCGCTATACTTATTAGAATAAAGTTCTCTATATATAGTCCTCTTTTTTTAGTTAAAGCGTTTCTAATTCTTTATATACTATATCTAAGTACCTAGAAGAAGAAGCTTTCTACTTCTATAGTGCAGAATTTATATACTCTTATAAAGGTCTTTAGCTTAAGTAGAGATATATTATTAATAAGATATACTACTACTCTATTATCTAAGATAGTGCTTATAGAGAGTAGGTAGACGTTAAAATCTATAGTAGAGTATATACTACTAATACTTAGCTAACTTATAATAAGAGTAGAGTTAATAAATATTACCTAAATTAACTCTAGGTAGATAAGGTTTAGGCTCTTAATCTATACTTACTATAGAGTAGTTTATCTCTTCTTATTAAGAGCTCTCTATAGGCTATTATACTTTAAGTCTCTAAGCTTAGTAGTAATCTTAGCCTTAGCTTTATTAGAAAGCTTTAGAGGTTTACCTATAAGCACTATTTCTAAACACTTATATATAGTAGTAGACTACTTATAGTGCTATCTATATAGGTAATTCTTCTTAAACTTCTAGAATAAGTTATTATTATTAGAAGCTTGTTATAGTGCTTCTATAATAGTAAATATACTACCTCTACTATTAGAGTAAGTAGTATACTCTTAGATTAGTGTAGTAAAAATCTTTAACGCTTATTTAAGAGTAATCTAAGTTCTACTAATAGTAAGAGCTTTAATAAAGTTCTGCTGCATAGAGCGCCTCTATTCTAGAGTAAGTCTAACGCTAATTACTTCTAAATAGTTCTAGATAGTAAGCGTATTATTAACTTTAGTAAGTTTATACGCTTTAGCTTAGGCTAGAATATAGAGGTATTTCTATTACTAGCGCTTAGCGTTAACACGTTCTTATTGCGCTTTCTAGAGATATACTCTATACTATAAGTATATAAGATTCTTAGTATAGTTCTTCTCTAAAGAAAGCGTAGACTTAAGGTATTTAATAAGTACTTATAACGTAGCTTCTTTCTCTATAGAGATAGAAAGTATAGTAGAAGCTAGAAGCTTTAGGCTAATAGTCTAATTAACCTAGTTCTAAAGATACCTAATATAAGTGCTCTTTAACTACTATTCTATTACTTATATCTTATACTTTATAATAAATAGGTTATACTTATTAGCGTAGAGCTTATTAACTAAAGTATCTTATATAATTACTACTAGCTCTAGAGTAGTTAGAACGCTTATCTAGATAGAAGTAGCTATTTTAGCGTTAGAGTTAATATTAGCCTAAATTTCTCTGCTTAGAGCATAGAATTTAAACTAAGTAAACTACTTAGGCTAATGCGCTAAGTTAGTAAGTATAAAAGCTTCTATAGAGATTATTATAGAGTTACTTATTATAAGTAATAGAGTAGTGCTTCTATAGAAGCGCAAAGATTAGTAATAGAATTAGTATTACTATACTCTATTAAACGCCTTGCGTCTTAAGTATATAAATATAGAACTATATTATCTTTTTAAAGCGCTAGGCTTATAACTATTGCGTCTAGAAGTATAGAAATAAATAGAAGATAAATTATTATATTATAAGCTTACTTAGAAAGCTCTCTTAAGTAGTAAAGCTTCTAAGAGCTTATCTTAATCTATACTAGTATAATTACGTGCTGTGCTCTTAAGAAGTATCTAGAGGTGCGTTCTATAACAATTATTAATAGAGCTAGCTAGTATATTAGTAGAAACGTTAGTATTTTTTTAGTTATCTAAGTTATAGAGCTTTATCTAGCTATAATATTACTTAGTAATATCTTCTAGTCTTTATTAGTAAAAGAGCTTTAGCCTCTTACTAGAAATAGTATATAGAAGTAGTATTCTATTAAGATTCTTAATCTAGTAAGTACTTTACTCTAGCTATAGGCGTTAAATATAATATAGATCTATCTACTTAGTATTAAGCTTTTTATCTCTAGATATATTAATCTTCTATATAGAGTTCTATAAGAGAACTAGGTTACTAAGTTAAAGCTTCTTATAGTGTATTTTCTTAGTATTATTCTAATAATTCTTCTTAGCTTAATATAGTTAATTAGTATAAATAATAGTATTCTTTATAAATTAGTTCTAGAGGTCTAGTTATATTACGCGTATTACTAGAAGTTATATATAATTCTTTACTTTCTAAAATAGAAGAGTTTACTATATTAGAAGCTCTAATTCTAATAGTAGAACTAGGTTTTAACTAGTAATTAACTAGTATAGTAAATAGCCTATCTAAGACTAAGTAGAAATATAGTTAGTAAGAAGAATAGTAGATAAGTTATTTACCTATAGGCCTAACAGCTTAGTAAAAGTATTAATAATAGGCTTATATCTACTCTTAATCTTACCTATAGCCTATAGATTATATAAGAATAACTAGATACGCTTAATCTTATAGTTAGCTATAAGATACTTTACTACCTTAGTAAAGTCTAGTCTACTATTAACTAAGAGCTTATATATTATACTTTATTAATAGATAATATTTTTATAAATAAACTTAGTAATAGTACTAGACTTATTATTAGAAAGTGCTCTAGCCTCTAGCTATCTACTTAAGTATTCTTTAGTAATAATAAAATACTTCTTATCTTAGTAGTAAGATATATAAACTATATTAATTATAACTAACTTCTAAATTATAAAGCTATATATATTAGTTAATATATTAACTCTTCTTTTAGAGAAGTAAAGCTAGTATTTAGAATAACGCTAAATTCTTTTTTAAACATTTTTATATATATTAGGCTACTAGTAATATTAGAATAGTATAAAGTATATAGTATTAGTTCTATAATAGCTAATAGTCTTATATATTAACTATATTATTTATAAGTAGATATTAGCGTTATTAATAATATAGCGTATAGTAATATTTCTTAAAGTTTTATAGAAGAGCGTGTAATTACGTATAAAGAAGTTTAAAGCTCTCTTCTTCTATATATAAAGCTCTTTTAGTATTATACTCTTAGAAACCTTAAAGTTAATAAAAAACTAGGTAATCTACTTAGATTACTTAGCATACTTATACTTAAGTACCTAGGCTACTCTAATAGGTAGTAGCTCTTCTTCTATACTTCTAATTATATAGTTAATAAACTTCTTAAGATTATTCTTAGGCTCTTCTAGTAGAACTTAATTATTAGATTTAGAGTAGTAAGAAAGAGCGTCTATAATAATATTCTTCTTTCTAAGAATATAGATAATATTAAAGTTCTAAAGAAGAATAGTAGAGATCTACTAATTTATAACTAATTCTAGGTTATTAGTAGAAGAGTAATTAAGCTAAGTAATAAGTATTACTATATTAGTTTTAATAGTAAAGTATATACTATATAGGTATATACAAAACTTCTTTAAAGCCTATAGTACTACCTTATATTCTAACTTAGTAAAATACTAAAGATATTCTTTTACTAACTAGAGTATACTTTTAAATTAAATAGAATAGTATCTACTATTAGCTTATAGCTATTTAAGATAGGCTTCTTCTCTATTCTAACTAGCGTTAGTTATAAAAAAGACTTTATACTTTAATATATCTAAGTAGTTAAGGCTTACTAGCGCTAGTGCTAAGTATATAGTATACTTAAGTATGTATATTACTTAATTCTAATCTAGACTCTACTTATACTTTATATCTCTATAAAGAAAATAGAAGAGAGGCTTAGTAATAGTAGTAAATTCTTTTACCTAGATATAGTAGTAGATATATAGCCTAAGAAAAGAGTAAATATTATATATATTATAGTAAAGTAGCTAGTCTAAAAGCTTCTAGACCTTTTTACTATTAGAATAGCGTTCTTTAAAGCTAATCTTATAGCTAATAACCTTTAGGCGCTCTATAAAGAAGTAGTATTTCTTACTAAAGACTATTTCTTCTACGCGCTTAATATTTATAAGAACGTAGTTAAGTTAGAGAATATATTTATAAATATAGTAATAAATACTAGGCATAGCTATCTTACTACTATAGTCTATCTTAAAATCTCTATAAGTAATATTATTAATAAATACTATAGTATTTAGCTAATAGTTCTTAAGAATCTTTATTATAACGTGCTAGAATACTATAACTAAGTTAGTTACTTCTATAACTATAGTATATAAACAAAGAAGACTAACTAGTATCTAAAAGACTATTATATTCTAGCTTATAGTGTAAAGAGTAATCTAATTATAACTAGAATAGAGATCTATAAAAGAGTTAATAAGATATCTAGTAAAGTGTTTAGAAAACTTATCTACTATTAGTAGTAAGTTTATATTATATATACTAATAGTATTAATCTTTTATATATTAGAGATCTATTAAGCTTCTCTATTCTTCTTAGAAACTAGGTACTATAGGTTATAGTACTAACTATTATAGCGTTTCTAGGTACCTCTATTAAGGCAAGTATTAGCTATATTAACTATAACCTACTTAAGCTTCTTAAGAATAGTAAAGCCTTACACTTACTAAGCTTTATATTTAACTATATAAATCTTATATAGTAGATATATATTAAGGTATATTCTACTAGATTTAGTAAATTTCTATAATAAAGCTACTTCTCTATTATAGAGTATCTAGATAAAGAGATCTTTCTCTTCTTATATAACTTATAATCTAATATAAAAGTTAGCTAGTCTCTTAAGTATAAGGTAAGTTTCTTATAGAAATATAGTATATTATAGTTTAAATATATTATTATATAGTTCTAGGTCTAGTTTATAAATAAATAGATAAAGTTATTAACGCTAAATAGCTTATTTCTTCTAGTCTTTCTATCTAAACTCTATTAGCTTATCTACTTAAGAAATATTAATAAGTTAAACCTTCTTATTTATAGTCTTATATAAGATAGTAACTTCTAGTTACTAATAAGTTCTACGCACGTAATTAAGTATCTTTTTATAGTTAATCTTATATATAATAGTATACTTAGTAAGCTTCTATTTATACTAAATAATAGGCTTAGTATTCTTATCTACCTAAGGTGCCTCTACGCTATTATTAAAGAAAGAGCGTATTTATCTTCTCTATATTTATTAGATACTTACTAAAAATAGTATATTATATTATCTAAAACTATACGTTAGATTATACTACGCTTCTTAGTATAGGTACTAAATAGTAGAAGAATCTTAAGACAGCTCTAAAGTAGAGTTAGTTATAGTACTAACTTATATATATTCTATAGTATTATTATTCTTATTCTCTTATTTATAGTTTATAGTAGAGAATAAGTATATAGGCTTAGAGTCTAAGGTAATAAAGAAAACTAACTTAGTTCTATTCTTAGACTAAATATAATATTATACTCTACTAAATATATTATACTATATTCTAATATATAACACTATATACTATAGCTCTCTAAGTATAGCTAAGCGTATAAGGTTTATAATAATATAGAAAGTAGTATAAATAACTATAGTACTAATATATATAGAGATATTAAACGTAGTACTAATAAATAGTTTATAGTCTCTATTAGTAAAGGTAACTTCTTATAGTAAGTTACTAAGCTTCTATATCTAGTATTTATATAGTATCTTTAACGCGCGCGCTATACTAAGATAAAGAATATTTATCTATACGCCTATATTAATAAGATATTTAATAGAATTACTATAAATATAAATCTATATCTCTAGTAAGTTTATCTATACAAATGCGTATCTAGCGCGTTACTATACTCTATATATAGTCTTAGTAGGTATATAGTTAAGAGTATTACTCTAAGAGTTACTATAACTAGTAACTTTATATTAAGTTTATATATTTAAGTAGTATATATTAATAGTGTTATAAAAGGTGTTAGTGTTGTATTAATATAACTATATAGTTAGTAAAAGTTATAATAGATATTTATAAGAGTTATAATAGTAGAGCGTAGACGCGTAGAAGAGTATATAGATTTTAGATAAAAATAGAGCCTATCTAAAATCTATAGCGTAGCTAGCCTTAAAGCTATTTACTATTCTAATACTATTTATACTAATACTATTCTTCTTTAGAAGATTACGTAATTAATTAGTAATCTTATTCTAACTAATTAGGTTAGAAACTATTACTTCTTATACTTTCTAACTTAGAAGCGCTATTATAATATAATTAGGTTATTCTTTAATAAGCTTCTTAAGCTCTAGGTTAGAAAGAGTATCTAAGAACTTAACTACCTTCTTTTTATAGCCTTATAATAAATATCTAAGATTAGCTAATATACTATTATTAATATAGATATTAGTAGGTAGATATATAACTATAAATAGCGTGTTAGAAGCTTATAGAAGAAATAGCTACTCTAACTAACTATTCTCTAGTATTATAGTAGTGTCTAATATCTATAAGTTAGAAACCTATCTAATTATATTCTTTCTAGATAATAGCTAAGAGCTTTATAATTACTTAGAGAGTCTACCTCTCTTCTTAATATAGCTATTATAAACTTAATTAGAGTTATTAAGAATACTCTTATTTAGGTATTTAATAGTATTATCTTTAGCGCTATAGAGAAACGTAGTGTTCTTACTACTAATAATAATACTATTAGAATTAATATTATTAAGTAGCTAGACCTTCTTAGAGTACTTAACACTTTTCTAAAACTAGATAAACTACTATTAAGCGTTTTTATAACTAACGTAATAGTCTAAGTAAGTAATTATATTAGCTAAGTTTAATTACTTAAGAATATACTTAGAGTAAAAGTTTCTCTTAAACTTCTTAAAAAGAACACTAGATATAGGCTATTCTATTATATTATTAGTAATATTAAAATACTTTTTAATCTTAGACCTAAGCTATTTAAGCTTATAGATTAATAAAGAAGCACTAGAGATTTAGTTAAGGTAATTATAGAGTAGGCTAAAATAGTACGTTTTTTACTTATACTTACTATTCTAATAGTAACTAATCTAATCTAAGTTATAGAAGTTATTATAAAGTTTATAGTTAGTAATCTTATAACTCTTCTTATTATATATATAGTAAGTATTAGTATACTTAGTCTTTCTATACTAAATAGTTCTTCTCTTAGAAGCTATATTTCTAGGTACTTTAGTAATAAAAGAACTATTATTTCTCTTAATAGAGAGCTCTTTCTTAGTTATATAGTCTCTAAAGTATAGAGTATTATAGAAGTTCTTAAAAATTAGAGTAACTAATAAGTAGAC
This sequence comes from Alternaria sp. BMP 2799, assembly GCA_023758145.1. Taxonomy (NCBI): domain Eukaryota; kingdom Fungi; phylum Ascomycota; class Dothideomycetes; order Pleosporales; family Pleosporaceae; genus Alternaria; species Alternaria sp. BMP 2799. The sequence continues at coordinate 15,184 of JAFVLP010000073.1, forward strand.
TATAAAGAAATAAACTATATCTATATTAAGTCTTAGTCTATTTAGTAAAGTTATAAGTTATTCTACTTTAGAATCTATATTAGAAAAAAGTAGAGATTCTTACTTCTTTTATTACTTCTTAAGATTAGTAATAATACTCTTTATCTTCTCTAGGTTAAAAGTAGCACGCTTATTAGTAAGTATAATATATCTTATCTTAGTATCTATACTACTACGTTTCTAGATATATATATTATTAATAGTGTTATTCTTTCTATAGTATTTCTTAAAAAAGGTGTAGATCTTATCTATATAGTACTTAGCCTAATTATTATCTTTAGAAGTATTAGATATTATAAAAGTAACTATCTACTTATTATACTTTAAAAGTCTATAGTAGAAGAGAAAGCTAAGTTTCTTTTATAGAACTTACTTATTAGTAATATAGGCTTCTACTATTACGTAGAAGTAAGTATAATACTTAGTAAGACTAGGTAGATTATTTATATACTTATAGATAAAAGCTTATAAGTATAAGTACTTATTTATCTTAACTATAGTATTTTTATCTATCTAGTATTTTTTTATATTTACCTTAAGCTTAGCCTAGTTCTTCTTCTTATAACTAGTAAAAAGCTTAATAATATAAGTAATAGAGTAATTCTTATTACTAATATAATCTAGAAAAATAGAAACTTTTATCTTATTAGAGAGGCCTCTATTATTAGCTTATTAGTTATAGTCTTTAAGAAACTTAGTAACGTTATTACTAGTAAAGACTAGAGTAGCGTATCTAGAGTAAACTATAGAAACTATACTATTAGTTACTATTATAAATAATAATGTACTTTCTACTTTAAAGATAGTTCTAGAGGTTAGTGTCTTTAGTATTAAAGTAGTTAAAAAAGTAGTAGATAAATGCTTAGAAGAGAAAATTACTAGATCTCTTAACGCTTTACGCTTTTTCTATTTCTTTAGTAGTTATTATAGTTCTAAATAACTTATAAAGAAGCTACTACTTCTTTACTTAATAGATTAAATACTAAATAGATATTATACTATAGAGATTATATAATTAAAAGATAAGTTCTTAATACTTAATAGTATCTAATACTCTCTACCTAATAGTAGAGAATACTTTCTAAATACCTTTATAGTTAGTATAGCTTAGCGTTTTACTTACTATAATACTCTATTAGGTTAGTAGTTCTATTAAACTATAGTTCTGCACTAGTATATATTCTAAATATACTATTATAGTGTTATACTAATCTTATTAGCCTAGCATTTTATTATACTTCTAATATTACTATTCTAGGTATTAGTTAAATTAATATTTTCTAGTATTTCTAAGTAGTTACCTTATCTACGCAATTATCTTATCTAATATTACTTAGTAGTAAGAACGTAGTTAGCCTAAACACAACTACTATTATAGTTCTAGCTAACCTAAAGAAAAGAGCTAAGTCTATACTTATTATATCTACTATAGTTATTATTACTATGTATATTATATTAATATATACTAACTACTTCTTATACTACGTAGTAGAATATATCTCTATAGGCTTTACTATTTATATAGGTATTAGAAGGTATAAAAATATATTACTATAAGAATATAAGGTAATTAGTATAGGTAAGAAAGTATATAGATATTAGTTTAGTAGAAAAGAGTTCTATTATAAAAAGATTCTATTATCTAAAGTATTATATAAGAGTCTAATACTAAAAAGTATAAGTAAAAGATAAGATAGTAAATAATAAAATAATTCTAAAGAGCTCTTATTAAAAAACGCTCTCTCTCTAGGTAATTCTTAGGTTATTAAAAATCTAATTTATATAAGAATACCTTATTATTAGAGCTAGAGATAATTAATAATTAGAGATAATTAAGTATATTATAATTAATCTACTCTAAAAGAAAGTTAGAATAAAATCTCTAGCTATATACCTAAGAGCTAAGTAATTATATATCTATAATTAAGTAATTACAACTACTCTCTAACTTTAATATACTCTCTAGAGTAGTAAGAGCATTAATCTACTTTGCTAAAATTAATTCTATTAAATCTACTATAATTAGTATACTCTAGTAGAGTCTAGGCTTAAGAATCTAGAGCGTAGTAGTAGGTCGCGGCCTAATTAAGCGTTTAATTGTACTTAACACTAATAGTAGTAAGCTCTTGCTTATTTAAATAAGGCCTAATAGCCTAGAAATTAACTCTATTAGTTTAGAAATTGCCTTATAATAGCCTAGAATACAGCTAATAGCTATAGAAATCTAGGTATCTAACTAGTAAGAGACAATTCTAATAGTAAGATCTAGGCTTCTAATCTCTTCTAAGTAAGGTTTATAGCGTAATTAAGAGCTTAATAAGCTAAGCTAGCTACCTATATAGATGCGCGCTTAGGCTAGAATTAGAGACTTTATAATAATAAGTTCTCTAATTCTTCTCTTCTCTACTATAATTATCTACTTCTATATTATTAAGATACTTAAGCTAACTAGCTAATAAGCTACCTATCTAATTAACTCTTCTGCTTAAGATCTTTAGCTCTTAAGCCTTAGCACTCTTAAGCTCTACGCTTAATTCTCTACTCTACTTAATACACTACTCTACTTACTTTTCTATTCTCTCTATTACTATAGTAAGTTCTTGCTCTTATACCTAAATTAATAGCTAACTATTATAATTTAGTCTAATAATCTAACTTCTAACTCTAACTTTAGCTGCAAGTATTAGCGCTCTAGCTTCTAACACAACAGCGTTCTGCGCTCTAATTATAATACCTCTAGTAGCAGCAATTATAATATGTAAGCTAGCACTTAGCGCAATAGCGCTTAGCGTAATAGCGCTCTACTTAACAGCGCTTTATAGTTAAGCGCTTAACCTCTTTACTACGCTTAACTTAAAGACGCTGCTACTTAAATTCTATCTTCTAGAATAATAGTAGCTAATAGCCTGTTCTCTAGTAGCTTTATCTAAAGTAATTAGGCTTCTAACACTTAACTATCTTAGAGCTTTATAAATCTTAATAATTAACTAAGTTAGAGCTTTAAGGCAACTAGTAGTTTTAGTAATAATAACCTCTATAAGAGTTATAAGCAATTAGAGTTATATACTAAGCGTACCTGCTTAGATTGTAAGAGCTCTTAGTTTAATAATTTTAATAACAAGAACGTCTAAGAGACTATTAAGCCTATCTCTAAGAGTAGCATCTTTATTACTAATAATACTTTCTAGACTTAGAATTTAGGCCTTTAGCAATCTAACTACGTTAAGAACTAAGGCGCTTAAGATTAAGAGAAGCAAGCATCTCTAAGTAATAGTTATAGTTATAGTTACTCTTGCAAGAAGTCTAAGGCAAAGGCTTCTACGCCTAAGACTCTTCTAGATTATCTATATCTAATATATACTAGTTATTAGCGTAAGTAAGTTAGAGTATTGCCTAACTATAATGCTTCTTAATATCTCTAGTATAAGCGCTATATCTATTAGCAACTTCTTAATTCTATTTTAGAGCCTAATTACTTTAAGTAGCTATACTAGGTTATGCGTTATTTATTCTACTACTCTTATAGCTACTATCTAGCTAATTAAGACTTTTAAAATTACTATATAGGTATAGCTAATTACTATAGTTCTAAAGTAAGTTTATAATCCTCTTTTCTTTAGCTCTTTTAATTTTTTACTAACTTAATAATAGCGCTAGAATACTAAGAATGCTTAAAAGCATTGTAAGTAGCTCTACTAAGATCTCTACGCTTATAAGAAGTAGAAGAAAGAAGCTAAAGGTAGTTCTAAGACACTAGCTAAATTATTAGATAGAACTTCTAAGTTCTTAGGTAAGAAGAGCTTAAAGAGTACTCTACCTATAACTTCTTAAGACTCTAATTAACGTAGTACTTATAGTAAGTTTATAATACTAAGTAAGAGAATAAGAGAGATTAACATAGGTAGTAGTTAGATGCCTCTACCTATAATTCCCGCTTAGAGTTATCTATCTATAGCCTTTAATCTAACACTATAATACTTAGGCTATTATTATTAGAGCTTATTCTAGTAGCTACTACTACTAACTTTCTAGACGTAGGCTTCTTAATTTAGAAATTAGCTACTACAGAATTAGCAGCAGAATTAGTATAGTTATTATTAGTCTTAGCAGCGCAACTACTAGTCTTAGTAGTATAATTATTAGTCTTAGCTACGCAATAATTATTCTTATTATTATAATTCTTAGCTATATAGTTGCTAGTCTAATAGCTCTATATCTAGTATTGCAAGTAATAGGTTCTATTACTATACTTAGCGTTAGCTAGCTAAGGCTAAGCACGCTAAGGTGCTACTACGTACTAAGTATAATTAGATATAGCTTAAGATTTATATATAGACTTAAGCTGCTAAGACTACTTATCTATAAGCTTAGGTTAAGAACTTTAAGAATAGCTAGAATAGTAAGCTAGCCTTTAATAAGAGTAACTATAAGAGTTATAATTAGAGAGATTAGCGCTATAGTAGTTAGTAAGTTAGTAGCTATATAGATTAGTCTAGCAGAAAAGTTTAGTAATTTATCTACTTTATGCTTACGTTAATTATTAGTAATTGCTTCTCTATAACTAAGCGCTAGTTAGAGTAACTAAGATCTAGCTTAGGTATAATTAATCTTTGTAGTAGTAGCCTAAATAAAAATCTCTCTACTCTATCTACTTCTTAAGAATTAAATATTATAAATCTTATAAGTTAAGTAGCTATTTAAACTTCTTAAACTATTATTAGATAAGTAATTTAGTTAATCTATCTATAGGCATAATTATAGTCTCTAAATACTTAACTTTAAATAATTCTTTAGCATATTTCTACTATAGCTACATATTCTAGATATTAATATACCTAAGCTAAGTGTTAATACGCTTATTCTTTCTAATAACTAGCTTAATTATCTACTAATTATTATACTAGATAGTCTAGAGTTTTCTAAGATTAAGCGCTAGCTTCTTAAGAAAGCGCCTAAGCGCTATAGCTTTCTTAGTAGTATACTTAAGAGTAAGCAGCTCTACTTCTATAGTAGAGATAGTAACTATACTCTACCTTATAGCTTTCTAAAAGATTACGCCTTTATATAATATAGTAATATATCTATAAGATAATTAGTAGGTCTCTAGGTTATTAGCAAAGAATACGTCTCTAGTAATTATTAGATTAGGCCTATTATAGTTACTATACTAGATTGCATTAAAGTAAGTATAGTAGAGATACATAATTACTCGCTCTATAGCTTTTTTATACTTATTACTTAGGTTTATAAGAAAGTATAAGAGCTTTAAGGTAGTATACGCTATATCTAGTTAGAGTATAATTACTATATAAAGTATAAAGCTAACTATTTTCTAGTATCTCTTAATCTTAGACTTAGTTACTTCTCTAGTATTCTTAATTAGCTTCTCTAAAGGTAGAGACGTTAGAGAGAAAGATCTATTTCTAAGCTTAAACTTCTTAAGTATCTTATCTATATATATATTATAAACAAGTATAATTATCTTTAGATATTAGTCTCTAATTATATAAATACTAAGAAACTATTCTATATCTCTCTAATCTTAGATCTTATACTTGCTAGAGATCTTAGCCTATATAGCTATTGCGCGTTATTCTATACTCTTATAATAGAGTAATAGAATATTATTAACGTAGAAGAGAATAAGAATCTTATATTCTTAATTAAAGAAGAGGTAGAGCTCTTCTTAAGAAGCTACTATACTAATAGCTCTTAGCGTTTCTAAGAACTTCTTATACTATAATAGTAGAGAGTCTTATAATCTATAGAGCGCGTAGTTAAGCTATATATATAATTCTAGCTTTCTAAAGCTATCTAGCATCTTATAGATTACTAGGTTCTCTACTATAATCTTCGCGTTAAGAAATGCTTCTATAATATTAAACTATTTAATCTCTAGATTACTCTAGGTAGTAATTACTATTATAGCGTAGAAGAACTTTATAGTAAGTATTACTATATAAGTTATATTAATTAAGTTCTTCTTCTAGAGATTACTATAAACTATAATTTAAGCTTTGTATTTAAGAAGATAGCTATTCTAATTATACTTATAAGTCTATACCTATTTTAATAGAAGTAGCTAATCTTAGACTTTTAACCTATAGATTTCTATCTAGGTTCTCTTCTTACTTAGCTAATTAATCTCTCTCTTAGAGATATCTTTAAAGAGCGTATACATTAGATACTAGATTAGTTATTTCTATAATCTAGGCAGCTCTTAGAGATTATTACAGTATTAGTAAGTAGCCTTTAGCTTATGCTTGCTAAGCGTAGTAGCTATAATAATAGAGTTTATAGTCTTATAGCTAGCTTAATTATTCTAGTCTTCTTAAAGACTAAGAAGATAGGTCTTATAAAAGTTAATCTAGGCTTACTTATTAACTAAGCCTGCAATTACTACATTTACGCTATCTACGCTTTTACCTTTTAGTTAATTGCTAAGCTAAGTAGGCTACTTACTCTTGCCTTTAGAGCGTCTTAATAGTTAATAGATATTTATAGAAAGAGAGTACTTAGGCTCTTTACTTATAACTCTTCTACTATAGCGCGTTCTAGAGAATTTAGCTAATAGCTAATTCTATAGCTACGTTAATTATTAAGAGAAGGCTGCTAATTTAGATAGTCTACCTCTTAGTCTCTTTAGCGCTTGCTCTAGTTAAGCTAGTCTCTTATCTATTTCTATAGAACTAGAGTCTATTATAATAGGCTTAATAGATAGAGTTAGATTTTCTAATCTATATATAGAAAGCTCTCTACCTCTAGACTCTAATAGGTTAGCTCTCTTAGGCGTATGCACTACTCTTTAACTATTAGAAACCTTATAATTACTTTAATTACCTATTTCTAAAATCTTCTACTTAGGCGTAAGTTCTAGAGTAGTAAGCCTAGTAGAAAGCTACTAATTATTAGAAATTTCTAATAGAATACTAGCTTTGTATTCTATCTCTATTAAATTAATAGAGCCTTAATTATATTTAATAGGTAGGCTAACCTTATTGCTTTAATTATAGTCTACGTTACCTCTAAGATCTTACTTAGTAGTTAATAGCTTTACTATGCTTGCTATTTAATTAATAGAAAGAATATTAAACTCTTCTATAGAATTATTAAGCTTGCTATTATTAAGTATTTTAACCTACTTAAGTGCTTAATCTCTAGTTAGCTTCTCTTTACGCATGCCTTAATAGAACTTCTACTTATTAAAAGTAATATTACAAGTTATAATTACCTAATTAATTACTAGTACCTATATATAATATATATTAGAAGCTTAATAGCTAATAAGATATTCTATATAGCTATAAGGCTTAACTTTAAAGTCTTAATAGTGCTTTCTAGCTGCGCAATTACTATTAAGTAGATACGCTTAATAGCTATAAGCATAGATTCTACTCTAATCTAGGCAAAGATTAGTAGCCTAGTGCCTAATCTTAGATAGCTAATAATATTAGAAGTATTTTCTAAACTATTTATATAATACCTAATCTAGAGATTAATAGCTATAAAGCTATAATAGACTTATTCTATAGAGTTAAGCTGCTGCGTTTATAATTACTAGCTAGAGCCTAGCTAGAAGATTAGCGCTTATACGCATCTTAATTAACTTAGTAATAAGCTCTTAGCTAGCTCTCTCTACTAAGCTATTAGGCTTATAGATATATAGTAAAGGCGTTATAATTATAATTCTCTTCTCTTTAGCCTATTTCTTATATCTTAAGTACTCTCTCTAAGGTAATATCGCAGTATTATTATTCTAATAGATTTCTATAATCTTTTACTAATAGCGGCGCTTAACTATAGCTATAAAGCTTATAATAACTTCTATTATAAAGTCTAGCGTCTTATTCTTTAGGTTATAATTATATAGCTTGCCTAAATAATTCTTCTTAATAATTAGAGCCTATTTATTAAGCGTATAGCTTATAAAGAAGTTAAATAGATTCTATAATACTCTAAAGAAAGAACGTAGTAATAGCTTATAAGGCTAATAAGAGATTCTTTAAGATGTATAGATAGTAGCGTAATTATTACACTTACTATAACGTATACCTATAATCTCTATGTTTTAGGCAGCTTTTATAAGAGTCTTAAGAGCTTACTTACCTAGGTAGCTAGATCTTTAGTACTAAAGATTAGTGTTACTAGTGCGTAATTATAGAACTTATAAGTAGGTAATAGCATTTATAATAATAGAATTAGAAGAATAGATAGAAGAGTTATATTTAATAAATAAAAGGTTAAATCTACACTTAAGAGTTATAAGAATAATAGACACCTCTAGCGTGCCTATTCTAATTATATAATTATAGCCTATATACTATATACTACTATTTCTAAGAAGCTTCTCTAAGATAATATTAGTGTAGAAACTAAAGATAATCTTAACGCTAGTAAGCGTAAAATTAGCCTTTCTAGATTCTTTAGAGATGCTAAGAATAAGACAAAGTATATAATTACTAATACTAATTACTAGAAGAATCTAGCTACTAGCCTTAACTATTTCTCTATTAGTCTTAATAAAGAAATTAGACTTAATTAAAGCTTTATTATTAACTAAGTAGACTATAGCTCTACTATTAAGAATTATACTAGCTAAGAGCGTATAAGGCTTAAAGCCTATACTAAAGATAGAAGGCCTAAACTTAGTAATTAGCTTCTTAGAGTAAATAATTATTAAGACTATATTACCTAGATACTTAGAAGCTAGAGCGCTTATCTTCTAGCTAGATTACTTAACCTTCTTACGCAAGCTGCTCTACTTTCTATTATAATAGTACTTCTAGATCTTTTACTTATCTTAAGCTAAGAGTTCTATTAGTAGAATACCTAGTAGTCTAGATCTAGTAATTATAGTCTATAATTAGAAATATAAGATAGGCTTCTACTTATACTTTACGTTAGGTTTGTAGAGATAAGGCTTAGGTAGTAAGCCTAACTACTTCTTATCTAACTTAGTAGAAGTAGAGAGTTAACCTACAACAGCGTTAAAGATTATATTAGCTTTTCTCTTTCTAGTAGTAATTAATATCTTTTAGAGAATAACGCTAAACATCTTACTAAGATTACTAAGGCTTAACGTGTTCTTTCTAAGAGCTATAGTAAATAATTAATTATATTACTACTAGTAGGTCTACTTAGAATTAAACTTCTTAATTATAGTAAGAAAGTTAGTAATTATAAGAGGTTCTTTAACCTCTAAGAGCTTAAAGATCTTTGCCTTCTAGTAGAGTATTAACTAGTTATTAAACTACTTCTTAGCAGTTCTTTCTTAAGTCTTCTTAAGATAAGTGTAATACTTTACACAAACTATATATTGCGTAGTCTAATTAGTAAAAGTAAGTATAGTCTTAAAAGTCTTTATAAGAGACTAGACTATTCTTCTATTATTACTTATAGTTATAAGTAATAGGTAATCTAGCGTAATAGTGCGCATAATCTAGATCTTAATATTGTTAATCTTCTTACTCTTTCTTAACTACTACTTAGACTTATAGTTCTAGCAGGCTATAAGCGTAGTACTATTCTTAGTCTTATAATTATAATCTTGCAAGAGAGTATTATACTTATAGATTACTTTATTATACTTATTCTTTTAATTCTTAGTTAGCTCTGCAGAGAGAGAAGCTAGAGCTATAGGCTCTAGAACTAGAAGATTAAAGAACTTAGGCTCCTAAGTATCTATATATTTAATATCTAAAAGATTAGAATTAATCTCTTTCTAGATACTCTTCTTATTATAGTATTGCTTAAGAAGCGCAAACTAGGTGTTCTAGTTAGATTACTTCTTAAGAAGCACACCTATAGCTATAATAGCTATATTATAATTACTTATATCTATAGAGTTAGAGTGTAGAATTAATATAGTAATATAGAGAGATAGGTAGTAAGTAAGTAATTGCGTAGAAGGGGTTCTATTTGCAGAACGTTTAGAGAGAGTAGAGTAGAAATAAGATTAACTAATCTATCTTCTAGTAAGCTTTAATACGTAGTAGAAATTAGTTCTATAATTAAGTAGCTAGGCTTATAACTATTAGAGCTAGAGATAATTAATAATTAGAGATAATTA
>JAFVLP010000074.1:0-23057 GCA_023758145.1 Alternaria sp. BMP 2799
TTATAGTCTCTAAATACTTAACCTTAAATAATTCTTTAGTATATTTCTACTATAGCTATATATTTTAGATATTAATATACCTAAGCTAAGTATTAATATACTTATTCTTTCTAATAACTAGCCTAATTATCTACTAATTATTACACTAGATAGTCTAGAGTTTTCTAAGATTAAGCGCTAGCTTCTTAAGAAAGTGCCTAAGCGCTATAGCTTTTTTAGTAGTATACTTAAAAGTAAGTAGCTCTACTTCTATAGTAGAGATAGTAACTATACTCTATCTTATAGCTTTCTAAAAGATTACGCCTTTATATAATATAGTAATATAGCTATAAGATAATTAGTAAGTCTCTAGATTATTAGTAAAGAATACGTCTCTAGTAATTATTAGATTAGACCTATTATAGTTACTATACTAGATTATATTATAGTAAGTATAATAAAAATATATAATTACTTACTCTATAGCTTTTTTATACTTATTACTTAGGTTTATAAAAAAGTATAAGAGCTTTAAGATAGTATACACTATATCTAGTTAGAGTATAATTACTATATAAAGTATAGAGCTAACTATTTTCTAGTATCTCTTAATCTTAGGCTTAGTTACTTCTTTAGTATTCTTAATTAGCTTCTCTAATAGCAAAAGTATTAGAGAAAAAAATTTATCTCTAAGCTTAAACTTCTTAAGTATCTTATTTATATACGTATTATAAATAAGTATAATTATCTTTAGATATTAGTCTTTAATTATATAAATATCTAGAAACTACTCTATATCTCTCTAATCTTAGATCTTATACTTACTAGAGATCTTAGCCTATATAGCTATTACGCGTTACTTTATACTTTTATAATAGAGTAATAGAATATTATTAATATAGAAGAGAATAAGAATCTTATATTCTTAATTAAAGAAAAGGTAAAGCTCTTCTTAAGAAGCTATTATACTAATAGCTCTTAGCGTTTCTAAGAACTTCTTATACTATAATAGTAGAGAGTTTTATAATCTATAGAGCGCGTAGTTAAGCTATACGTATAATTCTAGCTTTCTAAAGCTATCTAGTATCTTATAGATTACTAGGTTCTTTACTATAATCTTTATATTAAGAAACGCTTCTATAATATTAAACTATTTAATCTCTAGATTACTCTAGGTAGTAATTACTATTATAGTGTAAAAGAACTTTATAGTAAGTATTACTATATAAGTTATATTAATTAAGTTCTTCTTCTAGAGATTACTATAAACTATAATTTAAGCTTTATATTTAAGAAAATAGCTATTCTAATTATACTTATAAGTCTATACCTATTTTAATAGAAGTAGCTAATCTTAGGCTTTTAACTTATAGATTTCTATTTAGATTCTCTTCTTACTTAGCTAATTAATCTCTCTCTTAGAGGTATTTTTAAAGAGCGTATATATTAGGTACTAGATTAGTTATTTCTATAACCTAGGCAGCTTTTAAAGATTATTATAGTATTAGTAAGTAGCCTTTAGCTTATACTTACTAAGTACAGCAGCTATAATAATAGAGTTTATAGTCTTATAGCTAGCTTAATTATTCTAGTCTTTTTAAAGACTAGAGAGGTAGGTCTTATAAAAGTTAATCTAGGCTTACTTATTAACTAAACCTATAATTACTATATTTACGCTATCTACGCTATTACTCTCTAGTTAATTACTAGGCTAAGTAAGCTACTTACTCTTACCTTTTAGACGTCTTAATAGTTAATAGATATTTATAGAAAGAAAGCGCTTAGGCTCTTTACTTATAACTTTTCTACTATAGTACGTTCTAGAGAATTTAGCTATTAGCTAATTTTATAGCTACGTTAATTATTAAAAGAAGACTACTAATTTAGATAGCTTACCTTTTAGTCTCTTTAGCACTTACTCTAGTTAAGCTAGTTTCTTATCTATTTCTATAGAACTAGAGTTTATTATAATAGGCTTAATAGATAAAGTTAGATCTTCTAATCTATATATAGAAGGCTCTCTACCTCTAGGCTCTAATAGGTTAGCTCTCTTAAGTATATATACTACCTTTTAACTATTAGAAACTCTATAATTACTTTAATTACCTATCTCTAAAATCTTACACTTAGGCGTAGGTTCTAGAGTAGTAAGTCTAGTAGAAAGCTACTAATTATTAAAAATTTCTAATAGAACACTAGCCTTATACTCTATCTCTATTAAATTAATAAAGCTTTAATTATATTTAATAGGTAGACTAACTTTATTACTTTAATTATAGCCTATGTTACCTCTAAGATCTTACTTAGTAGTTAATAGCTTTACTATACTTACTATTTAATTAATAAAAAGAATATTAAACTTCTCTAATAGATTAATAAGCTTACTATTATTAAGCATTTTAATCTACTTAAGTACTTAATCTCTAGTTAGCTTCTCTTTACACTTATCTTAATAGAACTTCTACTTATTAAAAGTAATATTATAAGTTATAATTACTTAATTAATTACTAGTACTTATATATAATATATATTAGAAGCTTAATAGCTAATAAGATATTCTATATAGCTATAAAGCTTAACTTTAAAGTCTTAATAGTGCTTTTTAGCTACGTAATTACTATTAAGTAGATACACTTAATAGCTATAAGTATAGATTCTACTCTAATTTAGATAAAGATTAGTAGCCTAGTGTCTAATCTTAGGTAGCTAATAATATTAAAAGTATTTTCTAAACTATTTATATAATACCTAATCTAGAGATTAATAGCTATAAAGCTATAATAAACTTATTTTATAAAGTTAAGCTACTACATTTATAATTACTAGCTAGAGCCTAGCTAGAAGATTAGCGCTTATACGCATCTTAATTAACTTAGTAATAAGCTCTTAGCTAGCTCTCTCTACTAAGCTATTAGGCTTATAGGTATATAGTAGAAGCATTATAATTATAATTCTCTTCTCTTTAGTCTATTTCTTATATCTTAAGTACTCTCTCTAAGGTAATATTGCAGTATTATTATTCTAATAGATTTCTATAATCTTCTACTAATAGTAGTACTTAACTATAGCTATAAAGCTTATAATAACTTCTATTATAAAGTCTAGCGTCTTATTTTTTAGGTTATAATTATATAGCTTACTTAAATAATTCTTCTTAATAATTAAAGCCTATTTATTAAGCGCGTAGCTTATAGAGAAGTTAAATAAGTTTTATAATACTCTAAAGAAGAAATATAGTAATAGCTTATAAGGCTAATAAGAGATTCTTTAAGATATATAGATAGTAGCGTAATTATTATATTTACTATACTATATATCTATAATCTCTATATTCTAGGTAGCTTTAATAAGAGCCTTAAGAGCTTACTTACCTAGATAGCTAGATCTTTAGTACTAAAGATTAGCGTTACTAGTACGTAATTATAGAACTTATAAGTAGATAATAGTATTTATAACTATAGAATTAGAAGAATAGATAGAAGAGTTATATTTAATAAATAAAAGGTTAAATCTATACTTAAAAGTTATAAGAATAATAAACGCCTCTAGCGTACTTATTCTAATTATATAATTATAGCCTATATACTATATACTACTATTTCTAAGAAGCTTCTCTAAGATAATATTAGTGTAGAAACTAAAGATAATCTTAACGCTAGTAAGCATAAAATTAGCCTTTCTAAATTCTTTAGAGATACTAAGAATAAGATAAAGTACGTAATTACTAATGCTAATTACTAGAAGAATCTAGCTACTTATCTTAACTATTTCTCTATTAGTTTTAATAAAGAAATTAAGCTTAATTAAAGCTTTATTATTAACTAAGTAGACTATAGCTCTACTATTAAGAATTATACTAGCTAAGAGCGTATAAGGCTTAAAGCCTATACTAAAGATAGAAGACCTAAACTTAGTAATTAGCTTCTTAAAGTAGATAATTATTAAAACTATATTATCTAAATACTTAGAAGCTAAAGCGCTTATCTTCTAGCTAGATTACTTAATCTTCTTATATAGGCTACTCTACTTCTCTTTATAATAGTACTTCTAAATTTTTTACTTATCTTAAGCTAAGAGTTTTATTAGTAGAACGCCTAGTAGTCTAGATCTAGTAATTATAGTCTATAATTAGTAATATAAGATAGGCTTCTACTTATACTTTATATTAAGTTTATAGAAGTAAAGCTTAAGTAGTAAGCTTAACTACTTCTTATCTAACTTAGTAGAAGTAGAGAGTTAATCTATAATAGCGTTAAAAATTATATTAGCTTTTCTCTTCTTAGTAGTAATTAATATCTTCTAGAGAATAACGCTAAATACTCTACTAAGATTATTAAAGCTTAACGTATTCTTTCTAAAGGCTATAGTAAATAATTAATTATATTACTACTAGTAGGCTTACTCTAGGTTAAACTTCTTAACTATAGTAAGAAAGTTAGTAATTATAAGAAGTTTTTTAACCTTTAAGAGCTTAAAGATCTTTACCTTCTAGTAGATTATTAGCTAGTTATTAAACTATTTCTTAGTAGTTTCTTTTTAGATCTTCTTAAAATAAGTATAATACTTTATATAAACTATATATTACGTAGTCTAATTAGTAGAAGTAAGTATAGTCTTAAAAGTCTTTATAAAAGACTAAACTATTCTTCTATTATTACTTATAGTTATAAGTAATAGATAATCTAGCGTAATAGTGCGTATAATTTAGTTTTTAATATTATTAATCTTTTTACTCTTTCTTAACTACTACTTAAACTTATAGTTCTAGTAGGCTATAAGCGTAGTACTATTTTTAGTCTTATAATTATAATCTTATAAAAGAGTATTATACTTATAGATAGCTTTATTATACTTATTTTTTTAATTTTTAGTTAGCTCTATAGAGAAAGAAGCTAGAGCTATAGACTCTAGAACTAGAAGATTAGAGAACTTAGGCTTCTAAGTATCTATATATTTAATATCTAAAAGATTAGAATTAATCTCTTCTTAAATACTTTTCTTATTATAGTATTACTTAAGAAGCGTAAACTAGGTATTCTAGTTAGATTACTTCTTAAGAAGTATACTTATAGCTATAATAGCTATATTATAATTACTTATATCTATAGAGTTAAAGTATAGAATTAATATAGAGATATAAAGAAGTAGATAGTAAGTAAGTAATTACGTAAAAGAAGTTCTAATCGCAGAATGTTTAGAGAGAGTAGAGTAGAAAATAAGATTAACTAATCTTATCTTCTAGTAAGCTTTAATACGTAGTAGAAATTAGTTCTATAATTAAGTAGCTAGGCTTATAACTATTAGAGCTAGAGATAATTAATAATTAAAAATAATTAAGTATATTATAATTCTTCTACTACTAAAGAAAGTTAGAATAAAATCTCTAGCTATATACCTAAGAGCTAAGCAATTACGTATCTGTAATTAAGTAATTATAACTACTCTCTAACTTTAATAGAACTTTTTCTACGTAATTACTTAATTACTACCTACCTCTTTATATCTCTATATTAATTCTACACTCTAACTCTATAGATATAAGTAATTATAATATAGCTATTATAGCTATAAGTGTACTTCTTAAAAAGTAATCTAACTAGAACACTTAGTTTACGCTTCTTAAGTAACACTATAATAAGAAAAGTATCTAGAAAAAGATTAATTCTAACCTTCTAGATATTAAATATATAGATACTTAGAAGCCTAAGTTCTCTAACCTTTTAGTTCTAGAGTCTATAGCTCTAGCTTCTTTCTTTATAGAGCTAACTAAGAATTAAAAAAATAAGTATAATAAAGCTACCTATAAGTATAATACTTTTTTATAAGATTATAATTATAAGACTAAAAATAGTACTACGCTTATAGCCTACTAGAACTATAAGTCTAAGTAGTAGTTAAGAAAGAGTAAGAAGATTAATAATATTAAGACCTAGATTATACGCACTATTACGCCTAATTACTTATTACTTATAACTATAAGTAATAATAAAAAAATAGTCTAGTCTCTTATAAAGACTCTTAAGACTATACTTACTTCTATAAATTAGACTACGTAATATATAGTTTACGTAAAGTATTATACTTATCTTAAGAAGACTTAGAAAGAAACTACTAAGAAGTAGTTTAATAACTAGTTAATACTCTACTAGAAAGTAAAGATCTTTAAGCTCTTAGAGGTTAAAGAATCTTTTATAATTACTAACTTTCTTACTATAGTTAAGAAGTTTAACTCTAAGTAAACTTACTAGTAGTAATATAATTAATTATTTACTATAGCTTTTAGAAAAAATACGTTAAGCCTTAATAATTTTAGTAAGGTATTTAGTATTATTTTCTAGAAGATATTAATTACTACTAAGAAGAGAAAAGCTAATATAATCTTTAACGCTATTATAAGTTAACTCTTTACTTCTACTAAGTTAGGTAAGAAGTAGTTAAGCTTACTACTTAAGCTTTACTTCTATAAACCTAACGTAAAGTATAAGTAGAAGCCTATTTTATATTTCTAATTATAGACTATAATTACTAGATCTAGGCTACTAAGTATTTTACTAATAGAACTCTTAGCTTAAGATAAGTAAAAGATCTAGAAGCGCTATTATAAAGAGAAGTAGAGTAGCTTATATAAGAAGGTTAAGTAATTTAGCTAGAAGATAAGCGCTCTAGCTAGTAAGTACTCTAGTAATATAGTTTTAATAATTATTTACTCTAAGAAACTAATTACTAAGTTTAGGTCTTCTATTTTTAGTATAGACTTTAAGCCTTACGTACTCTTAGCTAGTATAATTCTTAATAGTAAAGCTATAGTCTACTTAGTTAATAATAAAGCTTTAATTAAGTCTAATTTCTTTATTAAAACTAATAGAGAAATAGTTAAAATAGATAGCTAGATTCTTTTAGTAATTAGTATTAGTAACTATATACTTTGTTTTATTCTTAGTACCTCTAAAAAACCTAGAAAGGCTAATTTTACGCTTACTAGTATTAAGATTATCTTTAGTTTCTATACTAATATTATCTTAGAGAAGCTTCTTAGAAATAGTAGTATATAGTATATAGGCTATAATTATATAATTAGAATAGGCACTGTAGTAGTGAAACTAGTGACATAATAATAGGCCGAACGGCTATTAGGCTTAAGAGTTAGTGCGCTAGGGAAAGCTAGGTCTAAACAGCGTTTAGACAAGAACAACAACTACATACAGACACACAATACAATTAACTGCATTAAGCACCTATTCTAATAGAGATACTTCTAATCACTCTACTACATATAGCAACTAACTAAAACTTAACCTATTTAGCCTCCTGCCTTAGAAAGGCTGCGCGCTACCTTTAAGTGCGCATTTTACCTACTAAAGGCTTGTTAGAACAACAGTTTAACTAGGCTTTAGAAGAGACACAATTATTGCGCAATGCGATAGAATAAGCAACAGGCAAGTACATAAAACAGAGAATAAGATAATACGTAGAATAGTATACCTAAGAGACGCGCAGAAGCAAACTGCAAGCTGCAGAAACCTAACAGTATAGACACCTAAGAAGTAGGCGCACTAAGAGACCTCTAACAACACAAACAATTAGACAACAATAACCGCTACTTAGGCTAACAGACAATATAGCTATAGTAGCGCTGCGCTAAGCGACACAAAGGGCTAGACAAGAGGTTTAGACTAGGCTAATCGCCTCTTAGACAGCTGCACAGACAGAAAACAACATAACAGAAAGTACATAGCTGTATTATTCTACTAAGAATAAATAACAAGACCTAAGAAAGGTTAGAAGAGCTAACGCAGTAGATCTTAATTCTAGCATAGCTAGAAAGAAAGAGGCTAAACAACAAGATAGCGGTAGAAAGCTATTACAGCATATAAAAAAGGCGGCAATAGCCCTTCTAGCAAAGAACACCTAACTTCGTTAGTAAGCAAACAGTTAAACCTAATTAACAGCACTTATACGTTTAACATTTACACTAGCTATTGTACTATTCGCAATACTTGTGTACTACCTTACACAAATAAGTAAGAGTTAATCTAACAAGGCTAAGGTTAACAAACAATCTAAGTTAGTTGCTAAAGCCCCTTTAAAAGCCTAGTTTGCTAAACAACTATCTTTGCCTCTCTAAACTAAGCCTATAAAACCTAAAGCAACACCTACGTTATTCTAGAAGAACA
The DNA here is from genome assembly GCA_023758145.1 of Alternaria sp. BMP 2799. Taxonomy (NCBI): domain Eukaryota; kingdom Fungi; phylum Ascomycota; class Dothideomycetes; order Pleosporales; family Pleosporaceae; genus Alternaria; species Alternaria sp. BMP 2799. Next base: position 8,155 of record JAFVLP010000074.1, read on the forward strand.
TTAAGATGCTAGACATTCTAGAGTCCTTAGGCACCTCTAGCTAGCATCCTTAGGCACAACCCCTAGTACAGCTCTAGAATAACAACATAGCGAAGCTCCTTTAGATAATAGCTTAGTCTCTCTAGCAGCTAGGCAATCGCCCTCTAGTCTATTCTACCTAGCTTCCTCTATACCTATTAGAGATAGTTCTAGTGTTTAATAGAACTAACGTTACTACGTTCCTTAAGCGTTTTAAGGACATATCGAAGTACTACAAGTTTACAGATAAGATAAAGATTAATCGCCTTTTAGCGCACTGCAAACCTAAGCAGAGGGCGATTATCTAAGCCTTAAACAAATATTCTAACGCTCTAGTTACTAAATCCTAGAAGGAGTTTAGAGAGGCTCTTAGGAAGCTCTTTTATACTAATAACAAAGACTAACAGAAAGCTTAGACTAAGTACTTTAAGCACTAGCTTTTCTAGTGCTAAGCGAGGTCTAATCTAAACATTAAGAAGTACCTACAGAAGTTTTAGATTCGCAGTAAGCGCTGTGTTAAAGCATTAACTATTAATAAAGATTGCTAAGGTTTCTACCTAGTTAAGAGACTACCCTTTAGGCATGCTATAAAGATACTTAACAAGTTTAGTTTAAAGACTAACAATCTAAAGGCATTTAACTACACTAAGATTAGTAACTACCTTACTACCTGTCTAGAGGTAGAGAAAGAAGCTTGCATGCTTAACCCCTCTAAAGTAGTTAAAGAGATTGTTCTAGAAGTTAAATTTAACCTAGCGTAGCTAATAGCCTGTTAGCAACCTTAGCAACTAGCACTAACCCCCTAAGACAACTACACGCAGGCTTTCTAGCTACCTAAGCTTAACGTCCCGCTCTAAGATAAGCTGCTTAGGCTCTATGCCTTCTAGTCTCCCCTAGAAAAAGCACCTACTAACACAGAGGTAGATAACTTAGTTAACAAGATGCTTAACCTAAAGATTAATTGTGCTAGCCTAGAGATAGAACTATAGAAGATCTAGTAGACCTACTGCGAAACTAAACTTATAAATAACTCTAACATACGCAGCAAAGTAGACTGTTAAGCTAATAAACGCGCAAACTACCTAAGAGCGTACCTACTCTAAGGCTAGAGGCAATTCTAGCTAAATAACTAGTATTAACCTTAGCAGCAGCAGTAATACAGTAGTTACTAATAGAACACTAGTTAGACTTTCTACAATAATTTCTAAGGCTTTTAGAATCTAGAAACTAGATATAATTAAGGCACTGCGAACAGACAGGCCCTTAGAGCAACTATAAATTGTTAGGTATGTAACAAGAGTAATTATCGTAAGCAGAACTGCCTAACTCTTTAAGCGTACATAGATAAGAGCTAGCTTTACATAGATAAACAGAACATGCTTTAGTAGGGCACGCTAGAGAACCCCTAGAGTTGTATTAACAACCTAGGCTAGAGACTATAGGCTAAGAGCATTTTAGCTAAGATTAAGCGACAATTCCTAAAGAAGGACATTAACCCTCTTACAGTTAACGCCCAGTTTAGCAACCCGAAGGCTCTAATTAGTGTAGAGAACAACGCTATTTTAGTTTAGCTTATGCTAGACTCTACTAGAAGCCTCTAAGTAGATAACGTAGAATAATTCTAGAAGCTTTTAAGCATCTTTGCTAAAGACAAATCAGACTACTGCCCGCGTCTAGCGAACCTAAATTAATGCAACAACACTATTGCAGCTGCAACTATTTCTAGAGCATCCTTAGAACCTAAGAAGGCAGCATCTTATAATCCTTCTAAGGTTTAGAAGAAGACAATACTGCGAAGACCTAGTAACAATTACATCTCTTATCTCCAAGGTTACAAGAATAGAACAGAACACCCTTTAAGCTATTAGGCGCTAAACAAGAAGAGGGTTGTCTAATTTAGCGAAGAAGACAATCTTATGCAACTAGACAACAGAGCATCTAGAACACTACAAGAATAATTAGAACTAAATCCTAAGACAACTAACAAGCAACTAAGAAAGCGCAAGATTGTTAACAAGCTTAAGCCTAATGCACAGGCTATAATCCGCAGTATTCTAGGCACTTTAATCCTCTTTAGATTAGTACTCTTCTTAGTAACATGCCTAAAGTCCGCAAGACGCTGTTTAACTCTAACTACACAAACAAGAAGCTAGATAAGTTTAAAGTTAATATTATTAAGACGTTAAGGTAATAGGCTAGACAAGAGAAGGTGCAAGAAGAGAAAGAAGAATAGGAGTTTAACAAGCTCTTAGGCGCCAAGGTTAATGTAATTACTCTTAGCACTCTCTCTAACTACGTACTAGTAGAAGCAGAAGCTAGCAGAGTAGTTAACTGCTACAGCCTAAAGGCAGAACACTAGACTAACTAGAAGATTAGCTATGTACAATAGCACATTATTGCAGATTAAGGCTAAGAGTACAACTCTAAAGACGCAGATTATAACTACCTAAGAGATAATTAAGCGTATAACTAACTAATAGGTATTAAGCACTTACGTTAAGACTGCCTAAAGGTCTCTATTAACATTAGAGGGAACTCTTTCCTCTGCCTCTTAGACTTAGGCGCTAAGCTAAACACTATTAAGAGAGAAGCAGCTAAGAGAGCTATATTGCTAATTACATTACTACTAGGCAGTATAAAGGCCGCTTAGATAGTTACTGCGAACAGAAGCACAGCAAGCTTTGTAGGTATTGTCTAGAGTATCTCTGTTGTTATAGAGCAGATTAAAGTCTAAACAAACTTCTTTGTTGTAGAATTCTGCACTAATCTAATTATTCTAGGCAACTCTTTCCTAACAGACGCTTAGGCGCGTATTAAGTATGCAACTAATAGATTAACGTACTGTTACATCTTTAGCGCAGACAGCTAAGCTAATACAAGATTTGTGTGTGCTAGAAGTAATAAGCTTACAGCTTCTAGTCTTTATGCTAGACCTACGTTAGGAAAAGGCATAGAAGTATAGTAGCTAGCGCTACACTCTAGCACGCAACTAAAGAGCTAGCAGGCAGCGCAGCGTGCGCGCATGTAGAGGCAGTAGGTGTAATAACAGAGGAGGTTAGAGACAGCAGACTAAACAGCAGTTAGATGCCTATGCAACCTGTTAGTAAATAAGTTCTATAGAAGAAGCGCAGAGCCTCTAGAAAAGATCTAATAGCGTACTTATTAAGATTAAACAGCAAGTTAATAGGCCTTAGGCCTAACAGAAGCCTACTAATAAGAGACAACAAAGGCCTGTACATTTTTAAGATAGAAGACGTTAAAGAGCTATTAGCCTAACTTCTAAGCAACATCGCAGAGAGTATTAGTAACAAAGACACTGTAAAACAAAGTAAGGCGTTCTTCTAGGCGAAGAACCTAGCTAAGGTAGATAAAGGCCTCGCACTAAAGGTTAATGTAGTTACAGTATCGCGCAAACCTGCGCGCCTGCCCGCTAAGCATGCAGTAAGTTAGCTAAATAACGCTTAGATTAACAGAGCTTATAAGCGCAAAGGCGTTAAGATTAAACCTATTAACAACTCTAGCTAACCAACGCAACCTATTAAGGGGCGGTTAGACTAGAAGAAGAGGGCAGTAGTAAAGCAAGTACCTAATGCTAATAGCTAATTAGCTCTATTTACTAAGTATTTTAAGCTACAATACGCTGCATTTTCCTAAGGCACTTAAATAACACCTAAACGCATTTTAGAGATAAAAATCTTATTAGAGTTATTACTAGCAGAGAAAGACATGCTTTTAGAGGTCCTCTACTAACAAGAAGCAGCACTAGCCTAGAACTTTAGAGAATCTAGAAGAGTTAGCAAAGACGTTATCTCTCTAGTCGTTATTAATATAGTACTACATTAAGCCTAGAGAGCTAACTAGTTCCCTATTCTAAAGAAGCTTTAGCAGGTTATAATTAACATAATTTAGAACTGCATTAACAGAGGTACCTTAGAGTTATGCAAGAGCTAGTATTGCAACCTATAGTTCTTAGTTGCTAAGAAAGACAAGAGGTATCGCCTAATTAACAACGCTTAAAAACTTAACAGAGTTACAATTCGCAACGCTAACCTACTACCTAATTCTAATAAGTTTTTAGAGGAATTTGCAGAATGCGTTGTTATAAGCCTATTAGACTTCTTCTTAGAGTACAACTAAGTAGAACTACACAAGAACTTAAGGGATATAACAGCCTTTTTAACGCTATTAGAACTTATACAACAGTGCACACTTCTAATAGACACAACAAACTCTCTAGCAGAGTTTATACGTGTTATAACAAAGATTTGCAGAGACTACATCTCTAATAGGTGTATGCTATACCTTAATAACGTGTGCATTAAGAGGCTAAAGGAGCGCTACAGCAACTATAAGGTAGAACTAGGTATAAGGCAGTTTGTCGCTAAATACCTTTTAAACATTAACAAAGTGCTTACAGACATTAAGCGCGCGGGCGCGACAATATTAGGCTATAAGTCTAACTTCTACTACCTCTCTATAATTGTTGTTAGCTATTAAATTAATAAGCATAGCCGCTACTCTAATAAGAAGAAGGTTAATAAGATTACGCGTTAGCTAGATTGTCGCAACGCTAAAGAAGTCTAAATGTTTCTTAGAATCTGCGTTTACTACAGAGTATAGGTACTAGGTTTTGCTATTATCGCAGCCTCTTTATTTAAGCTTCTCCGCAAGAATGCACTATTTAAATAGAGCCTAGAGCAGAAGCAGGCAATAGAACATCTTAAGGCAGCTCTAACAACCGCTCTAGCGCTAGTTTTTATTAATTACACTAAGCCTATCTAAAAGATTATTCTTGTAGTTAACAGTAGCAAGAAGAGTTAGAGTGTAGTTATTATGCAGCTCAACCTAAACAGCTATTATTACCTAGTACGCTTTAAGAGTAGAGTTTAGTCTACTACTAAGAGAAATTAGAATTCAAGTAAGCACAAATGCAAGGCCCTCTTGCTCGCCTTAAAGAAGTTTTAGTTCTACATCTACAGAGTAAACTTCTAAGTTAAGACAGATGCAAAGACGCTTATTGCGCAACTCTAACAAAGCGCAACAGATCTCTCTAGAGCCCTAATTACTTAGTAGCTTACACTTCTTAATATATAGAAGTTTAACATTGTCTATATAGCTAGTAAAAAGAACGTTGTAGCTAATGCCCTTTTAAGAATACCTAAGCTAGATAGCTAGGAGCCGCCTAACAAACCTAAGAAAGATGTAGAAGACTTTATTAATGCGCACCTAAATACAGTTTAGCTTATCTTTAGCAAAGCTCTAGCGCACGCGTACAGAATGTGCTAGGTAGATCTTTCTTTTAATAATTAACTGCTAGCAGACAGCTACAGTAACAAGTTACAAGCAATTGCAGGCTAGCTTCTATTCCGCAAAAGGCCTAAGCACATGTCTACTACTAAGTTTTGTAAGTTTAAGAAGAAGGCGCTCTAAATAACTATTAGAGAACAACATCTCTTCACAATCCCCTTAGAAGGCCAGCCTCTGCAAAGAGTAGTAGACTTAATAGATAAGCAGCATAAGATTATTAGATCTCTCTATAATAAGTCTAGCTACTAAGGCAAGAAAAGCACCTAGCGCAAGGTGTAGGCACGCTACTATTAGAAAGGACAGTATAATTAAGTTAAACGCTATGTACAGTCCTGCCCTAAGTGCTAATTGCATATATTAGTAACAGTTTAAGAAGAGCTTTAGCCTACAGAGCTACTAACAATACTGTTTGCATAGATTACTATTAACGTTGTTTACATGCCGCCCAGCCGCAATAGCAAGAAGTTTCTTATTATTGCCTAAGACTACCTTTTGCAATAGGTAGAAGCTAAGGCTTTAGCTAAGAACAACTTAAAGAGCGTTTAGAAGTTTCTACTGCATAATGTCTTTTGTTAATAGAGTATCCCACTTAAGATGTTAGCTAACAGAGGCCCTAAGAATAAGGGCCTTGTTAAGAAACTTTAGAAGCAATAGAGAATTAACAGAGTTATTTTAAGCGCCTACTACTCTTAGAGGCAAGAACTTATTAAGCGAGAGCACGCGCCTATTATAGCTGCCCTAAAGAAGCTTTCTAGCAACTAGGTAGACAACTTACCTAACGTTTTATAGGCTAACCGCACAACTATTAAACAATCCACAAACAAGACACTAGCTTACTTAGTCTTAGGCTAGCAGCACATCTTGCCTATTAAGCTATCTATTCTAACTTAGCAGACGCTTCTATAGAATAACGTTTAGAATACACCTACTCTACTTGTAATGCGAGCCCGCTAGTTTAACCAAAGAGATAAACAATTTAAGAAGTCTATTAACCGCACCGTGCGTCTTAGGCATAAGAATAAGAACTATTTTAACTAGTTAAGAGTTCTTTAGCTAAGCAAGCTTTTCTTAGGTAACCTTGTTCTATTAAGAAACTCTTTCTACGAAAACAACCAATCTACGCTTACTAAGTTTCTACCTAAGTAGAAGAGGCTATTTCGCATTTGCAGCGTTAATAAGAAAGGTTAGTATTAGTTAGAAGAGCTTAACAGCACCTCTTTCTAAAGTTATACGCTAGAAAACTGCCTAAAGGCCTTTTACTAGCGCACAGTAGTAGATCTCGCTAAGATTAATAGGCTAGACTACGCCGCAACCGTATCTTCTGCTAATAAAACTAATAATGTAGATTAAGAAGCAAGCAGTAATAATAATAATAAGACATCTAAACAGCCTACGTACAGCTAAGAAATTCTAGATACCCTAGAGTTAACTAAAGTTTAAAGAAGCCTACAGCTAAGAGCTTAACTAGACAATCTGTTAGTTAATATAGAAGAGAAACAAGACATAGAACAGGCATTATCTAGACCTTAGCGATTGTTAGTAGTTATTCTAACAAAGAAGCTAGATTTTAACTAGAATAAGTATTAGGTATATGCATTACAGGCATAGTTTTAAGTAGTTTTAGACATGTATGCATTAAACACTACAACTAAGCCCTAAACCACGTCTATAAATACATGCGGAGAATAGCTACTACTATTTTAGCCTACAACTAAGCAACGTACCTACTTCTTACTCTTCTTCTTCTTCTTGCTAGAGGTCTTCTAGACTAATAAGCCTTTAGACTTAGACAGAGCAAGAAATTTATTGCTCTTATTATTATTAATATCTATAGCCTTAGTAGAAGGCGCAGTAGGCTTATAGGTGCGAAGAGTGCGTGTAGAAGTAGGCAGCAGTACTAGTTTCTTTGTCTTCTTAGTAGAGGTAGACTTTACAGTACTCTTAGAAGAAACGCGCTTGCGCTTAGAAGATAGCAGAGCTAGAAGACTCTTTAGAGCAGCTATAGCCTTCTCTAGCTAAGCAAGCCTTAGCTTGCAATTCTTCTTAGAGATACTCTTGCTATAGTCGCTAATATCTAAGTTCTAGAACTTCTTAGTAGAATTATAGTCGCTGTTACTAACTAGCTCCTTAGAAGCACGCGGAGCCTAAACCACAGAACCCTTCTTATATAACTAAAGTGCGCTTAGGCTGTTAGAGCTGTCAAGAGGGAAGAAAGGCTAGAACAATTAACAAGGGAGGCGGGATGCTATAGAAGGCTTATTAAGATCTACTAGCTTAGTAAACATAACCTTCTTACTAGAGGAGTTAGGCTAACCTAAGAACAAGTTAGCCGTTATACTAATACTAAGAAAGTAGATGTCTAAGAGGTAGTTAGGAACTTACAAGTAAAAGAGCACTAAGGTCCTGCGCTCTTCGCGTAGTAATTAGTGCAAGTCCTCTATAGCATTAGAAAGCCGTTTAACATAACTAAGCAACACAACTTAAATAGAAGCTTTAAACTACGTTCGCAACAGCTATATATTTTGTTACATCCGCTAAGCTCTTTATTCTTGTCTAAAGCTAACTTATGCTTAATCGCGCTAACAAGATAATAGTATATAAGTGCGGCAACAAGGGGCTTAAAGACGATTTGCTTACAGTTTATGCTAAGAGAGAAGAACTTATAGAAGAACAAATAGTTCTTAGACACGTCTAGAGGCGCTAAATTAATTTTGCGCTTAATCTAAGGTTCTTTACTCTAAGTTAGAAAGTAGGCTGCCGCAAGAACTAGTCTAGCTAGAGTCCCTAAAGTATTAAGGTTAACAATATATCTACAGAGGTCTTCAACCTAGTTAATAGTAAAGTCTGCGCGCGACATGTGCATTACTACAAAGAAATATAATGTTAGCAGAATGTCTTTTAGAAAGCAAGAAAGAAAGATAGTAGACTTACTCTAGCTAACAACAGCATTAGAGGCAGAAATACGCTTTAGTAGCTCGTGCAACTCCGCTACCTAATCGCTAAGAGCTTTAGGCACTAGACGCTTTTTCGTAGGTAACTTAGAAAGAACTTTAGACTTAGACAGGCTAGAGCTCTTAATAGAGGGGCCGAATTCCTTAATATTAGACAGGGTTTTATAGTAGTTAGGCGGCACAGTAGAGCGTAAAGTGTCCTTACCTGTAATACTCTAAAGCGCCCAAGAGGCGCTCAGCGCGTAATTAAGGTCGAAATCTATTTTTATAATACCTAAGAACGTCTTAATATTAATCTACTCTTAAAGGCTAAGAAGAGATCTCTTGTTATCTAAAGCAGAGAAGTTAAAGTTATTAAAAGGCTGCGTGTCTAGCTTATTAAACTTATTAGCACTCGCAGGTATAGGCTAAGCAGCAATAGCAGCCAAATAGTTCTTAGCATTAGGCTTAGCAGTTATTTTGTTAGCAGAAGTTAGCTTAGAAGTAGCAGCCTCTAGCGCAGTAATAGCGGACGCTTGCTTAGGCGTAGCGCGCAGAAGAGCTCGTAGAGCAGCAGAGCAGGCGTTATTAAAGCTAGAGGAGATAATAGACGCGCCCTTAACAAGAGGCTGCTTAATAGTCTTGCCTTTAGGCGTAGTGTTAATAGAGCTAAAAGCTATAGTAAGAATGCGCGTAGAACAATAGTAGTAGCGGCAAAGCAAAGAGCAAGAAGAGGCAGAAGAGTGCGCGGAAGAGTATAAGGCGGTTAAAGCGTAGAAAGAGTAGAAAGTAGTAATAGAGATGTTGTAGAAGAATTTGCTTAATGTGTTTACTGCCTAAAGAGCTATTAAGCCTATAGCAACAGACCTACTTTTCTTACAAGAGCCGCTACGCGACACTAGATTACAACACTAGAATTTTAAAGCTAGCTAGCATATAATAATGCTCTTAGAATGCATTAGCGATGCAAGAAGAATGTTACAATGCTGCGATGCAGAATGCAATGCATTTAGAGTAGTTAGAGATTTTACTAAAGGCCGCTTAGCTAGAGCTGTAGCAAAACTCTAACTAGACATCTTAAGTAGGCGCTTAGATTAGTATCCGCTAACAAGAAAAGGCTCTTAGACAGGCTAGAGAACAGCTTTAAGAACCTTAGAAATAGATCTTAACTTTACAGAAGAATTATTTTAATTTAGAAAGACGTTAGAAGATCTTCTACATAATTATAAAGGCTGCTAAGACAATTGCTATTAGTACTTCTTAATCGCAGCTTAGAATCTAGTATTGTCGCAATAGCTACTAGAAACCTAAGAATGTTGTAATAGAAGAATTATGTCTAAACAACATTTAGGACCTAAGGCTAAAGAAGAAGAGATCTTCTTTCTTTTAAGTGTAGGAGGGAAGTAATGCAGGTTTAGCTATTACAATATTACAGGCGTAAGAATGTAAGGTAACAAGAGAAGACTTAGAAGCATATTATAATTTTATTTACTACAACTACAGAGTAGAACAGATAGACCTAAGAGTTAATTAGAGAGAAAAGAGACTAGAGAACTACCTGCGCACAGAAGAGCTAGCAGAGCTAGAAGTCGCAGAATTAGCAGAAGTTAAAGAAGAAACAGGCTTAGCAGTTCTAGTAGAAGTAGCAACAGAAGCGGCAACAGCAGAAGCCTTAGACTTAACAACATTGTTACTAACAGCATTAGCCTTATTAGCGACAGCCTTCTTAGGCTTAGGCTACTTGCGAGGTTAACTACAACCTCTACCTAGAACCTAGACAGAAGAAGAAGCAGCACAGAGAGCGCAACAACAAGGCTTTCTAGTTAGCGTAATAGGCTTAAGAACACTAGCAGCTAAACTGCTATTAGGCCTAATAGAAAGCGCAGCGTCTAGAGCAGACTAGCTAGTAGACAGATTAGACTTCTTAGGTTAGCTCTAACTCTTAGAGACAGTTAACCTAGACTTATTGTTACCCTTACTAAGAATCTTTAAGCGTAGCAATAATAACTAAACATAAGGCGCGCTAGTAGAAGCAGAAGCAGCCTTAGCATTAGAAGCCTTCTTAGGCGAATTGCGGCTAAGATTCTTTAGGCTTAGTTAGAAAGCTAAGTCGCAACTAGCGTTAACATTACTTAAATAGTATCTGTACTAAGTAGCTATACTATCGCTAGCCTAGGCAAATAAGGCCTTATCGCCCTCTTTAGATGTAGCAGTTAGCTTCTTACTAGCCTTAAGACAAGTAAAGACGCTCTTAGAGAGACTAGCAATTATATTAGAGGCAACTACAGACTTAGCGGCTGCAGTAGACTTAAGGCTGCGCCTTACTACTTAGGTCTCTAGAAGAACATGTTAGCAAAGATACTAGAAACAAGAAAGTGAGTGTCTAAAGAATAGTCAGCGACTTACTGCAAAAAGAGCAGACCTAATAATTACTATGCTTTAAGCAATTAGTGCAAACCCTACCCTTTATTAGCTAGCTATTAATATAGACCTAGATACACTAGCTAAACATCTTTCTATAATTTAATAACGCACACCAACTACAAATAATAATCTTAACAGAAGAATTCTTAACTAAAGAATTAATCGCACTAACTAACTTAGCGCTAAAGCAATAAGATAGTATAAGAGCCTCTATGTTAGAGTTAAATAGCTAGCGCGCAGACTTGTTGTCTAACTAAAAGAATTCGCTAATAGTTATCTCTAGATTAGCTAAGTAGAAGTCGCTATAAGCGTTAACCTGCACATTAGACTAATAGCTTTTCTAATTAGCAGCTAGAATAGACAGAGAAGGCCTAAGCATACGTTCTACGCTTTACAAGGCATACAAGTAATCCTACATGTCTATAGTAAAGCTAAGAGTAACAACATAGGCTCTCTAGTTAGTTACTAATAAGGCGGAAGATGTTAGAAGAATGTTTAGTTAAAAGGCTCTAGGGAAGAAGAAAGACTTACGCTAGGTAATGTACTAATCGCGACTAGAGTTAGAAGTTTTGTACTTATACAACTTCGCTATACGCATGCTACGCCTACCTTCTTTAACAGCCTTAGTTAGAGTAAAGATAGAAAGGCGCAGAGACTTGCTCTAGTTCTTCTACTTCTTAGAAAGGCGAGACGCAAGCGTCTAAGAGGCTTTTATTAAGGCTAAGTTAGGCTAAGAATAGCTAGCAGGGTCAACGTTGCGGATAGAGGAGAGCGGTAGAGCAGCATTAGGCACGTTAGTTATAACAGTATTAGTTTAGCTAACACTAGCGCTAGTCTTAGCTTTAATTAAGAGCGCAGTCTTAGGCAGAGCAAGTAGAGCAGGTTTAGCTAACAGCTGTTTAGGCGCACGCGAAGGTTAGAATAACAGCGCAGTATTATTACTAGCACTCTTAGTTATAGGCTAAGCGGCGATAGCAGTAGAATTGTCCGTAGCCTTAGGCTTAACAGTTATCTTATTAGTAGAAGTTAGCTTAGAAAGCGCAAGCGCGTGCGCAGCAATAGCGGCAGCTTACTTAGCTATAGCAGGCTTAAGAGCAGGTATAGTAGTAGAGGCAGCAGAGCCGTTATTAGCCTTAGATATAACAGCTAGCTTAGCAGCAAGCTCTTAAGTGTAGAAGGTAGATGTAGTAACTAGTATAGTGTCCGCAGCAGCCGACTCGCCTTTAGAGCGCTTAGGTAAGGCTATAGCAGAGAAAGAAAGTTAAAGCAAAGTAGAGCAGAAGAAGAGAAGAAGACAGAGAGAGAACAGCAAAAGGCTACGCGCGCAAAGGCAAAGTTAAGAGTAGTAATTGCTATGCGCAAGAAGAAAAGTTGCAATATTGTTATTTTAATAGCCTAGTTACTAAGCGCTAAAGGGCCCTTAGGTAAAAAAGTAGGGCAACTAGCGCACAGGTCCTAACAGCGGTGTAGCATGTGCAAACCTTCTAGAATATCTCTATAAATGCACTAGCAATGCACTAGAGATAACAGAATATCTATTAGAGGAAAGGCTAACATTATAGAGGGTTAAGCGCTAGACAGGTAGGCGCTATAGAAAAGCAAAGATTAAACCTAAGAAAGACATAGATCTAAGCCTAAGAGACTATCGGCTGCTAATATTAAAAGTAATTAAGACAAGGTTTAGAATACACTAGAGAAACAGAGGAAGAGGCTACAAGCTAGCAGAAGAGATTAAATTAAAATAAGAAGAGTAATAGAAGGAGATGTACTAGGATAGAAACAGCCTAAAAGGATTTTGCATTTAGATTTCTAGGCAGAAGTTTAGCGCATAGTATATTTAGATTAAGTAGATAGAATCTAGCGATGTAATAGGTAGAAAGGGATATCTAAGAGCTATTCTCTCTTTTGTGCTTAAGAAGAAGAGAAGGCCTTCTTCTTAAGTGTAGAAGGGATGTAGTAGTAAAACTAGTAACATAATAATAGGCCAAATAGCTATTAGGCTCAAGGGTTAGTGCGCTAGAGAAAGCTAGGTCTAAACAGCGTTTAGACGAGAACAACAACTACATATAGACACATAATACAATTAACTGTATTAAGCACCTATTCCAATAGAGATACTTCTAATTACTCTACTACAGCACGCTAAAGGCGTTTATTATTCTTATAACTCTTAAGTGTAGATTTAACCTCTTATTTATTAAATATAACTCTTCTATCTATTCTTCTAATTCTATTATTATAAATACTATTACTTACTTATAAGTTCTATAAATACGCACTAGTAACACTAATCTTTAGTACTAAAGATCTAGCTATCTAGATAAGTAAGCTCTTAAAGCTCTTATAAAAGCTACCTAAAATATAAAGATTATAAGTATATAGTATAGTAAATATAATAATTACGCTACTACTTATATATTTTAAAGAATCTCTTATTATTCTTATAAGCTATTACTACGTCTCTTCTTTAGAGTATTATAAAACTTATTTAACTTTTTTATAAGCTATGCGCTTAATAAATAGGCTCTAATTATTAAAGAAAATTATTTAGGTAAGCTATATAATTATAACCTAAAGAATAAGACGCTAGACTTAGTAATAGAAGTTATTATAAGCTTTATAGCTATAGTTAAGCGCTACTATTAGTAGAAGATTATAGAAATCTATTAGAATAATAATACTATAATATTATCTTAGAGAGAGTACTTAAGATATAAGAAATAGGCTAAAGAGAAGAGAATTATAATTATAACGCTTTTACTATATATCTATAAGTCTAATAGCTTAGTAGAGAAAGCTAGCTAAAAGCTTATTACTAAGTTAATTAAGATACATATAAGCGCTAATCTTCTAGCTAGGCTCTAGCTAGTAATTATAAATATAGCAGCTTAACTTTATAGAATAAGTCTATTATAGCTTTATAGCTATTAATTTCTAGATTAGGTATTATATAAATAGTTTAGAAAATACTTCTAATATTATTAGCTACCTAAGATTAGGTACTAGGCTACTAATCTTTACTTAGATTAGAGTAGAATCTATACTTATAGCTATTAAGCGTATCTACTTAATAGTAATTACGTAGCTAGAAAGTACTATTAAGACTTTAAAGTTAAGCCTTATAGCTATATAGAATATCTTATTAGCTATTAGACTTCTAATATATATTATATATAAGTACTAGTAATTAATTAGGTAATTATAACTTATAATATTACCTTTAATAAGTAGAAGTTCTATTAAGCTAAGCGTAAAGAGAAGCTAACTAGAGATTAAGTACTTAAGTAGGTTAAAATACTTAATAATAGTAAGCTTAATAATTCTATAGAGAAGTTTAATATTCTTTCTATTAATTAAATAGTAAGTATAGTAGAGCTATTAACTACTAAGTAAGATTTTAGAGGTAACGTAGACTATAATTAAAGTAATATAGTTAGCCTACCTATTAAATATAATTAAAGCTCTATTAATTTAATAGAGATAGAGTATAAGGCTAGTATTCTATTAGAAATTTCTAATAATTAGCAGCTTTCTACTAGGCTTACTACTCTAGAATTTACGCCTAAGTATAAAATTTTAGAAATAGATAATTAAAGTAATTATAGAGTTTCTAATAGTTAAAGAGTAGTGTATATACCTAAAAGAGCTAACCTATTAAAGTCTAGAGGTAAAGAGCCTTTTATATATAGATTAGAAGATCTAACTCTATCTATTAAGTTTATTATAATAGACTCTAGTTCTATAGAAATAGATAAAAAACTAGCTTAACTAGAGTAAGCGCTAAAAAGACTAAGAAGTAAACTACCTAAATTAGTAGCTTTCTCTTAATAATTAACGTAGCTATAGAATTAGCTAGTAGCTAAATTCTCTAGAACGTGCTATAGTAGAAAAGTTATAAGTAAAGAGCCTAAGCGCTCTTTTTCTATAAATATCTATTAACTATTAAAACGCCTAAAAGGTAAGAGTAAGTAGCCTACTTAGTCTAGTAATTAACTAGAGAGTAACAGCGTAGGTAGCGTAAATATAGTAATTATAAGCTTAGTTAATAAGTAAGCCTAGATTAACTTTTATAAAATCTACCTCTTTAGTTTTTAAGAAGACTAGAATAATTAAGCTAGCTATAAGACTATAAACTCTATTATTATAGCTACTACGCTTAGTAAGTATAAGCTAAAGGCTACTTACTAACACTATAATAATCTCTAAGAGCTACCTAGATTATAG
>JAFVLP010000075.1:0-21029 GCA_023758145.1 Alternaria sp. BMP 2799
ATATATATATATATAAACTTAGTACTATTAGTTTTATACTCTAAGCTAGTCTAGTAAGAGTTTCTTTATAAAAGCTAGTTTTAGATTACTAAAGAAAGATACCTACGCTACTAGAGGCTTAGTAGAAGATAGCTAGTAATAAAAATAAGAGTAAGAGTAAAGCTATAGATACTAGAAAGTTAACTTTCTTTTATAGCTAAGGCTTTTCTTTATAAGAAACTTCTTCTTAAAAAGGTTTATCTTTTAAGCTTTATATACCTAGTCTAACTAAGAATTTTACTACTCTAGGTATCTATAGTTAAGTCTCTAGAAGTAATACTAGCTTTTTCTCTACTACTTTATCTAGTTTATATCTAAAGAAAGATACTTTTATAATTATTTAGGCTCTATATACTAAAGCTAAGAACTAAGTTCTTATCTTAGCTTAGAACTAGAATTTCTAGAATCTAAATATTAATAGCAAAGTAATAGAGTTTATTACTAGTTTTAAATAGTAGTTTTCTAAGTAATAGAAGATTATTCTTAATACGTTTATAACTAATATAACCTTTCTATTTAACTAGATTACTAACTTTATTCTTAAAGTATCTATTATAGAACGTACCTCTAGATACTTCTTAAGAGCATAGCACGTAATTATACTAGTATAGATTAAGATAAGCTCTTAGAAGCTTTACTACTTAAGAAAGCTTTCTAAGTAAGCTTATAATATAATAATTTATCTTCTATTTATTTCTATACTTCTAGACGTAATAGTTATAAGCCTAGCGCTTTAAGAAGATAATATAGTTCTATATTTATATACTTAAAACGCAAGGCGTTTAATAGAGTATAGTAATACTAATTCTATTACTAATCTTTGCGCTTCTATAGAAGCACTACTCTATTACTTATAATAAGTAACTCTATAATAATCTTTATAGAAGCTTTTATGCTTACTAACTTAGCGTATTAGCCTAAGTAGTTTACCTAGTTTAAATTCTATACTCTAAGTAGAGAAATTTAAGCTAACGTTAACTCTAACGCTAAAATAGCTACTTCTATCTAGATAAGCGTTCTAACTACTCTAGAGCTAGTAGTAATTATATAGAACGCTTTAGTTAACAAGCTCTACGCTAATAAGTATAATCTATCTATTATAAAGTATAAGGTATAAGTAATAGAATAGTAGTTAAAGAGTACTTATATTAGGTATCTTTAGAACTAGATTAATTAAACTATTAGCCTAAAGCTTCTAGCTTCTACTATACTCTCTATCTCTATAGAAAAAAAGGCTATATTATAAGTACTTATTAAATACCTTAAGTTTATACTTTCTCTAGAGAAGAACTACACTAAGAATCTTATATACTTATAGTATAGAGTATACCTCTAGAAAGCGTAATAAAAACGTATTAATACTAAGCGCTAGTAATAGAAATACCTCTATATTCTAGTCTAAGCTAAAGTGTATAAACTTACTAAAGTTAATAATACACTTACTATCTAGAACTATTTAGAAGCAATTAGCGTTAGGCTTACTCTAGAATAGAGGCGCTTTATATAGTAGAACCTTATTAAAGCTCTTACTATTAGTAGAACTTAGGTTACTCTTAAATAAGTGTTAAAGATTTTTACTACGCTAATCTAAGAGTATACTACTTACTCTAATAGTAGAGGTAGTATATTTACTATTATAGAAGCACTACAATAAGCTTCTAATAATAATAACTTATTCTAGAAGTCTAAGAAGAATTACCTATATAGATAGCACTATAAGTAGTTTACTACTATATATAAGCGTTTAGAAACAGCGCTTATAGACAAACCTCTAAAGCTTTCTAATAAAGCTAAGGCTAAGATTACTACTAAGCTTAGAGACTTAAAGTATAATAGCCTATAGAGAGCTCTTAATAAGAAGAGATAGACTACTTTATAGTAAGTATAGATTAAGAGCCTAAACTCTATCTACCTAAAGTTAATTTAAGTAATACTTATTAACTTTACTCTTATTATAAGTTAGCTAAGTATTAGTAGTGTATACTCTACTATAGATTTTAACGTCTATCTACTCTTTATAAGCACTATCTTAGATAATAAAGTAGTAGTATATTTTATTAATAATATATCTCTACTTAAGCTAAAGACCTTTATAAGAGTATATAAATTCTGCACTATAGAAGTAGAAAGCTCTTTCTTCTAGGTGCTTAGATATAGTATATAAAGAATTAGAAACGCTTTAACTAGAAAAAGAAGACTATATATAAAAAACTTTATTCTAATAAGCGTAGCGCTTATAGAGAGTTTCTATATTAATATTATCTTAGAAGCAGCTCTTAATAAAGCTAGACTATAGTATCTAGAGTTAGACTTAACGCTTTATATAGAAACGCTTACTAATAACTTTATACTAGTAAAGCTTAAGAGAGAGTATAAGCTTATATTTATTAAATATAATTCTTTAAAGTTTTACCTAACTATAATAAGTGTAACTAATAACTAGCGCTTATAACAATTCTAGAGAAGCCTTTCTTAGTCTAATTTAGAAAAGCTTTAGTACATAAGAGTAGGCTACCTAGGTCTAGAAGCGCTCTAAGCTCTTATTAAGAATACGCGTAATATGCGTATTAAGAGAATAAGCTAAAGTAAGTATAAGTATTGCGCTATTACTTATATAAGGTAGTATATCTCTAGATAACTACGTAAGAAAGCTCTAAGACCTTATTAGAGAATCTTATAGAATCTTTTTAACTTTTCTACTAGTTATAATAGAGAGCTCTAGATTATAGTACTTAAAGATAATTATAGTAGTAGAATCTATTAATATGCTCTCTAAGCTAAAACGCTTATAGAGATAATAAGAGTCTTTTATAACTTTATAAGCTTTCTTATAGCTTAGTATAAGCTTAATATCTACGTTATTATCTAAGATAATAATATTATAACGCTACCTTAGAGAGGTAAATTACGCTTTAAGATATAGGCTAAAGAGTAGAGTATTATTATAGAGCGTATCTTTATCTATACCTATAAACTAAATAGAGAAGTAGAGAGAGTAGGTTAGAAGATAATTACTAAGTCTATTAAGATAAGAGTTAGTGCAAATCTCTCTAAAAAGCTCTAGCTAGATATTATAGAAGTAGCAACCTAGCTATATAATATAAGCTTATTATATACTTATAATCTCTTAGCACCTAACACTATACTTAATATATAGTATATAAAGTATAGTAAGAAAGTCTATACTATTATAGCTAACCTTTGCCTAGATTAGAGTACTATCTACGCCTATAGCTGTAGAGCTTACCTACTTAATAGAGAGTAAGTAGCTAGATAAAATAAGCGTAACTTTAAAGTTATACTAAGAGGCTATATTAGATACTTAGTAGAATATAGAGCGTCTAATATTTATAGAATATAGGTTCTAAAGCTTAATTAAGTAATTATAATAAGAAACGTAAGCTTTAATAAGAAACTTTTCTATAAGAGTAGCACTAAAGATAGCTAGAAGTACTTAGTAGAAGAGCTTATATATATTATTAATCTTCTATATAAGAATAAGCTATATAACGTAGAAGAAGCGTATAAAGATATCTTTAACTAACTCTACGCTATAGTAGACAAAGCGTAAGACTAGTATACTTCTAAAAACTCTATCTAGAAGCTAGAGAGTAGTATATTGTAGCTTACTATTAAATAGGCTAGCTAGCCTAATTAATAAGTAGTATATAATATATCTTCTATATAGGTAAAAAGCTTAGCTAGCTAACTACTAGAAATCTATATAAACTCTTAAGAGTATATAGGTTTATTTACTCTAAAGTAAACACTAGAGCCTAGAGCGTACTAGACTATAAGGTCTAGTTAGAAGTATAATAGTAGCGTCTAGAAAGTGTACTAAACTAGAGAAGAGCGCCTACTAGTACTAAGTAATAAATAGCTTTCTAATATAAGAAGCTTTTATTAGAATAAGGCATATAGTACTTATTAGAATAGAGTACTACTAAGTATACTATATTTCTACGTACGCTCTACGTTTAGAACTTCTCTAGAATAAAGTAAAATAGAACTACTATCTACTTCTAGACTAATACGCTAAAGGCGTAATTATAGAGAACTAACGTAATTAAGCTCTAAAATTAGAGAGTAACGCAAAGGCCTAAGAGTAGAAGAACTAGAAGTTTATTTACTATATAATCTATAGAATAGTATATAAGATAATAACCTTCTAAATAGTCTTCTCTAATACTTATATAAAGTAGAAGAAGACTAAAAAGAGCTTATAATAGTCTACTTAATTATAGTAGCTATAATCTTAGGTAATATACTTTTATAGAAGTATAAGCTATCTAAATATATATACTATAATTAACTATCTTAGCTTCTAAAGAAGTATAAGAATCTTAGTAATTATCTATATAGTAAGCTCTTCTACAAAGCCTATAAGAAAGAGATTAATATACTTTATAGAGTAGGTACTTAGAAGAAGATTAAGCGCTTCTTAGTATAAGAGCGCCTACTTCTACTAAAGTAGGTATTTGTATATAAAGTTAATTAGAATAGCTACTTTATTAAGTGTAAAGCTTACGTAGTAGTAAGAGAAGATCTATAAGTAATTAATTCTATATACTCTATATATATAGTAACGCTTACCTTATACTCTTTTAGAATAGTAATAGTAATAGTAGCTAAGTTTAATCTAGAGATTCTCTAGTTTAATATTATAGAAGCATTTCTTTATACACACTAAGAGTACTAGCTAGTTATAGTATATAATATACTAGATAGCTTTAAAAAGTCTAGTAAGTGTATAAAGCTTAAGCGTGCTCTCTATAGACTAAAGAACTCTCTACTACTCTAGTATAAAGAGCTCTTATATATAGTAAAGAAAGTAGGTCTTATTACTTCTAAAGAAAAGCCTTATCTCTTCTTTAATAAATAAAGAAAGATTCTTCTACTCTTTTATATTAATAATATACTACTTATATATTACTACACTACTTATTAAAAAGCTTTGCAAGTTACTAATATAATAAAAGTAGTATATAATCTAGAAGAGAAAGGCCTAGTTAAATAGTTTCTAGAAGTAAGAGTATTACGCAATTGCGCTACTTATACTATAACGCTTATATATAATAAGTATTTAGATAAGCTTACTAAAAAGTTTAACTTAGAAAGTACTTCTTTAAGCTCTACTATACTACTTCTAAGCTAAGAGCTTATAAAGTTAATAGGTAAAGTAGATAAGAAAGTAGTTAAAGACTACTAAGAGTGTATTAGATTACTACTCTATATAGCTATTATACTATAGCCTAATATAGTATACGCTGTCTTAAAGCTTTTATACTTTCTTATAAACCTAAGTAAAGAGTATATTAAAGTAGTTAACTAAGTAATTATATACTTATATAAGACTTACTATTAGGCTATCTACTATAGAGCGTACTCTAGAGTAAAGCTTATAATTTACAGCAACGCTTCTTTTATAGATAACCTAGAGACTAGGCGCTCTTTATAGAGCTACCTTATTATACTCTTTAGAGGTGCTATTATTTAGAAAGTAGTATAATAGATAACTATAATAACTTTAACTATAAAAGTAAAGCTTCTTACTCTTAAGTATATTAGTAAAGAAGTAATAGCTCTTAAGAAGCTATTTTAAAAGCTTACACTTACCTTAGAAGTAGTGTAGATAATTTTCTATAATAACTAGTAGACTATACGCTTAGTAGTTAGCGCTAATAAGCGTATAATAATACGCCTTAGATATATTAATATCTAAAATATATAGCTAAGGTAAGAGTATACTAAAGAGTCTTTTAGAGTTAAGTATCTAGAGACTAAAAGTATGCTAGCTAATAGGCTTACTAAAAATCTATTAGTTTAGTAATTTATCTACTTTAAGAAGTAGTTAAATATAAAAGATATTAAATTATTAGTAGTATTATAAAGCTTATAAAGTATAAAAGAGTTTTTAGCTACTTTTCTTAGAGAGTAGTAGAAAGTGTATTTTAAGTATAGCCTCTTTTATAAGTCTATAGAAAACTACTTATTAAAAAAAGCTTTTATTAAAGTATACGCTCTAAAAAGCGTAGTAAGATAAGAAAGCGTATACCTAAAACTATAATTAGAGTAACACTTCTTTAGTTATCTAAGTATAAAGTTAGAGAAGTACTACTAGTTATTAGTAGTATTCTTATAAGCTTAGAGATACTTAAACTCTAAGGTAAAGAACTAAGAAAGTATAACTTTCTCTATAAACGTAAATACGTAACTAAGCTTAGTAGTAATACTCTTATAGGTAACTATAACAGCATTATTAGTAATAGTCTTAGAAGATACTCTTCTATTATTATTACTAGAGAGCGCTACACTATTATCTATAGTCTTATTATAGTTAACCTACTTAACTACTAGATAAAGTTCTATAAAGCTTATTAGTACTAAGAAGTTAGAGTACTAGAACAAAACTTACTAAAAGAGCGCTGCTTAGAAGTAGAAGTATTATTAGTCTTATTATTAAGGTTAGATTAAGACTACTTAATACTAGAAGTATTCTTAAACTTATTAGTATTATGCTCTACCTTTAAGGTATTAAAGCTCTACTTCTTACTATGTCTCTAGATTATATAGCTGTGCTTAAAGCACTACTTAAAAGTAGTGTTATAGTTATAGATAAGCTTATAAAAGTAAGAGTTCTTAATATTAAGTAGATAACTAGTCTTTAGATTCTACTCTATAGTATAAAACTAATTAACTATACGCTTAGTAACCTTTTCTATATACTTAGATCTAAAAAAGAGTTAGTAAAGCTTCTTAAGCTTAAAAAAGAGTATACGTATATATTATAGTAGAGAGATTAGAAGTATCTCTATTAGAATAGGTACTTAATATAATTAGTTATATTATATGTCTTTAGTTGTTATTCTTATCTAAACGCTATTTAGACCTAGCTTTCTCTAGCGCACTAACTCTTAAGCCTAATAGCTATTTAGTCTATTATTATATTACTAGTTTTACTACTATATTTCTTCTATACTTAAGAAGAAAGCCTTCTCTTCTTCTTAAGCACAAATAAGAGAATAGCTCTTAGATATTCTCTTCTACTTATTATATTACTAGATTCTATCTACTTAATCTAAATATACTATACACTAAACTTCTACCTAGAAATCTAAATACAAAATCTCTTTAGGCTATTTCTATCTTAGTATATCTCTCTCTATTACTCTTCTTATTTTAATTTAATCTCTTCTACTAGCCTATAGCCTCTTCTTCTATTTCTCTAGTATATTCTAAACTTTATCTTAATTACTTTTAATATTAGTAGCTAATAATCTCTTAGGCTTAGATCTATATCTTTCTTAGGTTTAATCTTTACTTTTTTATAGCGTCTACCTATTTAGCGCTTAACTCTCTATAATATTAGCTTTTTCTTTAATAGATATTCTATTATCTCTAGTGCATTACTAGTATATCTATAGAGATATTCTAGAAGGTTTATATATACTATACTACTATTAGAACTTATATACTAGTTACCTTACTTTTTTACCTAAAGGCTTTTTAGCGCTTAGTAACTAGACTATTAAAATAATAATATTATAACTTTTCTTCTTACGCATAGTAATTACTACTCTTAACTCTACCTTTACGCGCGTAGCCTTTTGCTACTCTCTTTCTATCTTCTTCTCTTCTTCTACTCTACTCTACCTTAATTTTCTTTCTCTACTATAGCTTTATCTAAGCGCTCTAAAGGCGAGTTAGCTGCTATAGATACTATACTAGTTACTATATCTACTTTCTATACTTAGAAGCTTGCTGCTAAGCTAGCTATTATATCTAAGGCTAATAATAGCTCTACTACCTTTACTACTATATCTACTTTTAAGTTTACTATAGCTAAGTAAGCTACTACTATTACTATATACGCGCTTGCGCTTTCTAAGCTAACTTCTACTAATAAGATAACTATTAAGTCTAAAGCTATAGATAATTCTACTACTATTACTACTTAGCCTATAACTAAGAGTGCTAGTAATAATACTATACTATTATTCTAACTTTCGCGTATACCTAAATAGCTGTTAGCTAAACCTACTCTATCTACTCTACCTAAGACTGCGCTTTTAATTAAAGCTAAGACTAGCGCTAGTGTTAGCTAAACTAATACTATTATAACTAACGTGCCTAATACTACTCTACTACTCTTCTCTATCTATAACGTTAACTCTACTAGCTATTCTTAGCCTAAGTTAGCTCTTAAGTCTCTAATAAAAGCCTCTTAGACGCCTATATCTTGCCTTTCTAAGAAGTAAAAGAACTAGAGTAAGTCTCTATGCCTTTCTATCTTTACTCTAACTAAGGCTATTAAAGAGAGTAGATATAGTATATATATAGCAAAGTTATATAAGTATAAAACTTCTAACTCTAGTTATAAGTAGTATATTACCTAGCGTAAGTCTTTTCTCTTCTCTAAAGCCTTTTAACTAAATATTATTCTAATATCTTCTACTTTATTAGTAACTAACTAGAGAGTCTATATTATTACTCTTAGCTTTACTATAGATATATAGAATTACTTATATACCTTATAAAGCGTAGAATATATACTTAGGCCTTCTCTATCTATTCTAGCTACTAATTAGAAAAGCTATTAGTCTAATATATAGGTTAACACTTATAGTAACTTCTACTTAGCTAATCTAGAGATAACTATTAGTAAATTCTTTTAGTTAGATAATAAGTCTACGCGCTAGCTATTTAACTCTAACATAGAGGCGCTTATACTATCTTATTACTTTAGCGCTAAGTTAGTTAGTGTAATTAATTCTTTAGTTAAGAATTCTTCTATTAAGATTATTATCTATAGTTAGTGTATATTATTAAATTATAGAAAGATATTTAGCTAGTGTATCTAGATCTATATTAATAGCTAGCTAATAAAGAGTAGAGTTTATACTAATTACTTAAAGTATAGTAATTATTAGGTCTACTCTTTTTATAGTAAGTTACTAACTATTCTTTAGATACTTACTTTCTTATTTCTAGTATCTTTACTAATATATTCTTCTAGAGACCTAAGTAGTAAGGCGCAGCCTTAAGTCTACTATAGCTACTAAGTCTATAGTTGCCTCTAATATAATTGCTAGTCCCTCTAAAGGCGTTCTTACTTATCTTAAGGCTAGTAAGAAGCTAACTACTATATTTAAAGAAAGTAATAAAGCTTTATTTACCTAGGCTAGTAATAGTATAGCTACTTAGTATAGATACTATTTAAGTAATGTTAACGCTAGTCGCAACTTAGCTTTCTAACTAAGCCTAAAGAATCTTAGCTATAATTTGCCTAAAGAGACTTCTAATACTAAGGCTACTTCTACTTCTACTAGCGTAACTTATATTTAGTTATTATTACTGCGCTTAAAGATTCTTAGTAAGAGTAATAATAAGTCTAGGTTAACTATCTCTAAAAGTTAGAGCTAACCTAAGAAGTCTAATCTATCTACTAGCTAGTCTGCTTTAGACGCTGCGCTTTCTATTAGACCTAATAGTAGTTTAGCTACTAGTGTTCTTAAGCCTATTACGCTAACTAGAAAACCTTATTATTACGCTCTCTATACTACTTCTTCTTCTATCTAGATTCTAGGTAGAGGTTGTAGTTAACCTTATAAGCAGCCTAAGTCTAAGAAAGCTATTACTAATAAGGCTAATACTATTAGTAATAATGTTATTAAGTCTAAGGCTTCTACTATTACTACTTCTATTACTACTTCTACTAGAACTACTAAGCCTGTTTCTCTTTTAACTTCTACTAATTCTATAACTTCTAGCTCTACTAGCTCTTCTATGCGTAGATAGTTCTCTAGTCTCTTTTCTCTCTAATTAACTCTTAGATCTATTCTTTCTACTCTATAGTTATAGTAAATAAAATTATAATATACTTCTAAGTCTTCTCTTATTATCTTATATTCTTACGCCTATAATATTATAATAGCTAAATCTATATTACTTCTCTTCTACACTTAAAAAAAAGAAAGTCTCTTCTTCTTTAGCCTTAGGTCTTAAATATTATTTAGATATAATCTTTCTATTATAATATTCTTAAGTTTCTAGTAGTTATTATAATAATACTAGATTCTAAGCTATAATCTAGAAGTACTAATAGTAATAGCCTTAGCAACCTTTATAATTATATAGAAAATCTTCTAATATCTTTCTAAATTAAAATAATTCTTTTATAAAGTTAAGATCTATTTCTAAGGTTCTTAAAGCTGTTTTCTAGCTTGTCTAAGAGCCTTTTCTTATTAGTAAATACTAATCTAAGCGCCTACTTAAGATGTCTAGTTAGAGTTTTACTATAGCTCTAGCTAAGTAGCCTTTAGTTAAATTTCTAACTACTCTAAATGCATTGCATTCTATATTATAGTATTATAATATTCTTCTTATATTACTAATATATTCTAAAAGTATTATTATATACTAGCTAGCTTTAAAATTCTAGTGTTATAATCTAGTGTTGTATAGTAGTTCTTGTAAGAAAAGTAGGTCTATTACTATAGGCTTAATAGTCTTTTAGGTAGTAAATATATTAAGTAAATTCTTCTATAATATTTCTATTACTACTTTCTACTCTTTCTGCACTTTAACTACCTTATACTCTTCTACGCGCTCTTCTACCTCTTCTTACTTTTTACTTTACTACTACTACTATTATTCTATATATATTCTTACTATAGCTTTTAGCTCTATTAATACTACGCCTAAAGGTAAAACTATTAAGTAGCCTCTTATTAAGAGCGCGTCTATTATCTTCTCTAACTTTAATAACGTCTACTCTACTACTTTATAAGCTCTTCTGCGCGCTACGCCTAAGTAAGCGTTTACTATTACTGCGCTAGAGGCTACTACTTCTAAGCTAACTTCTACTAATAAGATAACTATTAAGTCTATAGCTAAGAACTATTTAGCTACTATTACTATATAGCCTATACCTATAAGTACTAATAAGTTTACTAAGCTAGACACGCAGCCTTTTAATAACTTTAACTTCTCTACTTCTAATAATAAGAGATTTCTTCTTAGCCTTTAAAAGTAGATTAATATTAAGATATTCTTAGGTATTATATAAATAGATTTTAACTTTAATTACGCGCTAAGTGCCTCTTAGGCGCTTTAGAGTATTATAGATAAGAATACTTTACGCTCTACTATACTACCTAACTACTATAAAACTCTATCTAATATTAAGAAATTTAGCCTCTCTATTAAGAGCTCTAGCTCTTCTAAGTCTAAAGTTCTTTCTAAGTTATCTATAAAAAAGCGTCTAGTGCCTAGAGCTCTTAGTAATTAGGTAGTAGAGTTATATAAGCTACTAAAGCGTATTTCTACCTCTAATACTATTATTAGCTAGAGTAAGTCTACTATCTTTCTTTCTTATTTTCTAAAAGACATTCTGCTAATATTATATTTCTTTATAGTAATATATATATTACGCGTAGACTTTACTATTAACTAGGTTAAAGACCTCTATAGATATATTATTAACTTTAATACTTTAGAGACTCTAGCTAGACTACTTCTTATAGTAGCTTACTTTCTAACTTAGAGTAAAGAACTTTAGATTAAGCGCAAAATTAATTTAGCGCCTCTAGATATATCTAAGAACTATTTATTCTTCTATAAGTTCTTCTCTCTTAGTATAAACTATAAGCAAATTATCTTTAAGCTTCTTATTACTACTCTTATATACTATTATCTTATTAGCGTAATTAAGTATAAGTTAGCTTTAGGTAAGAATAAAGAGCTTAGTAGATATAACAAAATATATAGCTATTATAAACGTAGTTTAAAGCTTCTATTTAAGTTATATTACTTAGTTATATTAAATAGCTTTCTAATACTATAAAGAACTTGCACTAATTACTACGCAAAGAGTATAGAACTTTAGTATTCTTTTACTTATAAGTTTCTAACTACCTCTTAGATATCTACTTTCTTAGTATTAGTATAATAGCTAACTTGTTCTTAGATTAGTCTAACTTCTCTAGCAAGAAAGTTATATTTACTAAGCTAGTAGATCTTAATAAGTCTTCTATAGCATTCTACCTCTTTTATTAATTATTTTAGCTATTCTTCTTTCTTAATAGCTCTAATAGCCTAAGCGCACTTTAGTTATATAAGAAGAGTTCTATAGTTTAGGCTCTATATACTTCTAAGAAGCTAGTTAGTAATAGTAACTATAATTCTACTAAGAAGTTCTAGAACTTAGATATTAGTAACTATAGTAAGAGTATCTCTAAGAAGAATTATAAGCTAAGACTTACTTAGCTAAAGAAAGCTATAGCTACTCTAAAGAGTCTTCTAGTTCTACTATTTTCTAAGCGTAAGCGCGTTTCTTCTAAGAGTACTATAAAGTCTACCTCTACTAAGAAGATAAAGAAACTAGTACTACTACCTGCCTCTATACGCACTCTTTATACTTATAAGCCTACTACGCCTTCTACTAAAGCTATAGATATTAATAATAATAAGAGTAATAAATTTCTTACTCTATCTAAGTCTAAAGGCTTATTAGTCTAGAAGACCTCTAGTAAGAAAAAGAAGAAGAGTAAGAAGTAGGTACGTTGCTTAGTTATAGGCTAAAATAGTAGTAGCTATTCTCTATATATATTTATAGACGTAGTTTAGAGCTTAGTTATAGTATTTAATATATATATATCTAAAACTACTTAAAACTATGCCTATAATATATATACCTAATACTTATTCTAGTTAAAATCTAGCTTCTTTATTAGAATAACTGCTAATAATTACTAAGGTCTAGATAATATCTATTCTATATCTTGTTTCTCTTCTATATTAACTAACTAATTATCTAGTTAAGCTCTTAGCTGTAGGCTTCTTTAAACTTTAGTTAACTCTAGAGTATCTAGAATATCTTAGCTATACGTAGGCTGTTTAGGCATCTTATTATTATTATTACTACTTACTTCTTAATCTATATTATTAGTTTTATTAGTAGAGAATATAGTTACAGCGTAGTCTAGCCTATTAATCTTAGTAAGATCTACTACTATACGCTAGTAAAAGGCCTTTAGATAGTTTTCTAGCGTATAACTTTAGAAAGAGGTGCTATTAAGCTCTTCTAACTAATACTAACCTTTCTTATTAATACTACTAATGCGAAATAGCCTCTTCTACTTAGGTAGAAACTTAGTAAGCGTAGATTAGTTATTTTTGTAGAAAGAGTCTCTTAATAGAATAAGATTATCTAGAGAAAGCTTGCTTAGCTAAAGAACTCTTAACTAGTTAAAATAGTTTTTATTCTTATACCTAAAACGTATAGTATAGTTAATAGACTTCTTAAATTATTTATCTCTATAGTTAAACTAGTAGAATTATATTATAAGAAAGGTAGGTGTATTCTAAATATTATTCTATAGAAGCGTCTACTAAGTTAGAATAGATAGCTTAATAAGTAAGATATACTACTAGTCTAAGACTAAGTACGCTAGTGTCTTATTTATAGATTACTTAATAGTAGTGTAGTTAGTCTATAGAATATTAGATAAGTTATCTACCTAGTTACTAGAAAGCTTCTTTAGAGTAGCTATAATAGGCGCGTACTCTTACTTAATAAGTTCTTACCTCTAAGAGTAGTAGGCACTTAAAATAACTTTGTTAATTCTCTATTACTTCTAAAGTTTCTTAATAAGGCTCTTATTCTTAGAGCTTCTATTAGCTAATATCTTAAGTAAGATACTCTATTAACAAAAGATATTATATAGTAGAAACTTCTAAACGCTCTTTAAGTTATTCTTAGCTAAAGTCTTAGCTTCTACCTATTGCGAAAGGTAGTCTTAGGTAATAATAAGAAACTTCTTACTATTACAGCTAGGCAGTATATAAACAACGTTAATAGTAATCTATATAAATAGTATTATTAGTAGCTCTATAGACTAAAGCTCTTCTTAAACTATTACTAATATATATAATTAGCACTTAGAGTAGAACTATATATAGCGTTTAACTTAATTATACTATTTTTTCTAATAGTAGCGCGTCTATACTTTACGCTAGGTACCTTTCTTATCTTAGTAGCTAGACTTATTATAGAAAGATCTAATAATCTTATACTACTTATCTATTAAGTTAACTACTTTTTATAGAGGCTAGCCTTCTAAAAGAATTATAAAGAGATATTATTCTCTAATAGTTATTTAGAGCGCCTTCTTCTTAAACTTATAAAACTTAGTAGTAGATATATACTTAGGCTTTCTATAGAACAGAAGCTAGCCTATAATTACTTATAACTTATTACTATAGCTATCTACTAGTAGTTAATTATTAAAAGAAAGATCTATCTAGCATATTCTATACGCGTACGCTAGAGCTTTACTAAAGATAAGCTAAACTATATTTAGGTGCGCATTAATAAAGTCTTCTATATCTTTCTTAAGTTTATTAGGTAGCTTCTAGCTATCTAGCTTAGGTATCTTTAAAAGAGTATTAGCTATAACGTTCTTCTTACTAGCTATATAAATAATATTAAACTTCTATATATTAAGAAGTATAAGCTACTAAGTAATTAGAGCTCTAAAGAGATTTGTTACGCTTTATTAGAGTTACGTAATAAGCGTTTTTGCGTCTATTTTAACTTAGAAGTTTACTCTATAGATATAGAACTAAAACTTCTTTAAAGAAAGTAGAAGAGCCTTATATTTATACTTACTTAAATTCTAATTTCTCTTAGTAGTAGACTAAACTCTACTCTTAAAGCGTATAGAGTAATAATAGCTATTTAGGTTAAGCTGTATAATAACTATACTCTAACTCTTCTTACTACTATTAACTATAAGAATAATCTTTTAGATAGACTTAGTATAATTAATAGAAACTAGCGCTAGAGTAGTTATTAGAGCTATCTTAAGATATTCTATTACCTACTTCTACTCTAGACTTTATTTAAATAGTGTATTCTTATAGAGAAGCTTAAATAAAGAGGCTGTAATAATAGTAAAACCTAGTACCTATACTCTATAGTAAACGCAGATTCTAAGAAATATTTAGACTTTTTTAGCGTTGTAATAATCTAGCTAACGCGTAATCTTATTAATCTTCTTCTTATTAGAGTAGTAGCTATATTTATTAATTTAATAGCTAATAATAATTATAGAGAAGTAGTAGAAGTTAGACTTATAGCCTAATATTATTGCGTCTGCGTGCTTAATGTCTATAAGTACTTTATTAATATTTAAAAGGTGTTTAGCAATAAACTATCTTATACCTAGTTCTACCTTATAGTTGCTATAGCACTTCTTTAGCCTCTTAATATATACATTATTAAGGTATAGTATATACCTATTAGAGATATAGTCTCTATAAATCTTTATTATAATACGTATAAACTTTACTAAAGAGTTTATTATACCTATTAGAAGTGTATACTATTATATAAGTTCTAATAGTGTTAAAAAGGCTATTATATCTCTTAAGTTCTTGTATAGTTCTACTTAGTTATACTCTAAGAAAAAGTCTAATAGACTTATAATAACGTATTCTATAAATTCTTCTAAAAACTTATTAGAATTAGGTAGTAGGTTAGCGTTATAAATTATAACTCTATTAAGTTTTTAAGCGTTATTAATTAGGTAATACCTCTTATCTTTCTTAGTAACTAAGAACTATAAGTTATAATACTAGCTCTTATATAACTCTAAGGTACCTCTATTAATATAGTTCTAAATTATATTAATTACAACCTACTAAAGCTTTCTTAGAATAAAGAACTAGTTAGCTCTCTAGGCTTAATATAGTACTATATTAATAATAACTAGAGAGATAACGTCTTTACTAACTCTTCTAGATTCTCTAAAGTTCTAGGCTAGTGCTACTTCTTATTAGTAGAGGACCTCTAAGAGTATATCTTTCTCTACTAGTAATAACTCTAATAAGATTTTTATCTCTAAAATACGTTTAGGTGTTATTTAAGTGCCTTAGAAAAATATAGCGTATTATAGCTTAAAATACTTAGTAAATAGAGCTAATTAGCTATTAGTATTAGGTATTTACTTTGCTACTACCCTCTTCTTCTAGTCTAACTGCTTCTTAATAGGTTGCGTTAGTTAGCTAGAGTTATTAATAGGTTTAATCTTAATGTCTTTGCGCTTATAAGCTTTGTTAATCTAAGCGTTATTTAGCTAACTTACTATATACTTAGTAGGTAAGCGCGTAGGTTTACGCAATACTATAACTATATTAACCTTTAGTATAAGGCCTTTATCTACTTTAGCTAGGTTCTTTACCTAGAAGAATACTTTACTCTATTTTATAGTATCTTTATTACTAATACTCTCTATAATATTACTTAGAAGTTAGACTAATAGCTCTTTAACGTCTTCTATCTTAAAAATATATAGGCCTTTATTATTTCTTATTAGTAGGCTTCTATTAGGCCTAAGGCCTATTAACTTACTATTTAATCTTAATAAGTACGCTGTTAGATCTTTTCTAGAGGCTCTACGCTTTTTCTATAAAACCTATTTACTAATAGATTATATAGGTATCTAACTACTATTTAGTCTGCTATCTCTAACCTTTTCTATTATTATACTTACTATCTCTATATACGCGTACGCTACGCTGTCTACTAGCTCTTTAGTTGCGTACTAGAGTATAGCGCTAGCTACTACACTTCTATACCTTTTTCTAATATAGGTCTAGTATAAAAACTAGAAGCTATAAGCTTATTACTTCTAGTATATATAAATCTTATATTAGCTTAGCTATCTGCGCTAAAGATGTAATAGTACGTTAATCTATTAGTTATATACTTAATACGCGCCTAAGCGTCTATTAGAAAAGAGTTACCTAGAATAATTAAATTAGTGCAGAATTTTATAACAAAGAAGTTTATTTAGACTTTAATCTACTCTATAATAATAGAGACACTCTAGATAATACTTATAAAGCTTACTATGCTTCTATTTATAGTAACTATCTAAGTAGCCTTTATACTACTTAGTAGTAATATAATTAGTAATATAGCTCTCTTAGCTACTTCTCTCTTAATAGTATTTAGCTTAGCGCCTAAGTCTAAGAGGTAGAGAAAAGAGTTCTCTCTAATATTAATAAAGACCTTTAGATAGTCTTAATGTAAGTGCTTAATACCTATTAGTTAGTTATACGCTTAATTATCTCTTAAGTAGTTATAATCTACGTCTTTAGAGTTATACTTTTAGCCTTAATCTATAATAATATGCTATTATATATAGCTAATCTTTTAGTTAGTCTAGTATTCTACCTTTAGGCTATAGTAGTTAACTACTCTACTAGCTTCTACTTCTACTAGTACGTAGTTAGAGAAAGTGCTAAGAGTAATTATATTAACTATAGCGCCTAAAAGCTTATTAAACTTCTATTCTTCTTTCTCTTCTTAAAGCTTCTCTTCTCTAGCCTGTTACCTTAATATCTTAATAATATTAACTTTAAACTTATCTAGCTTCTTATTTATATAGTTAGAGTTAAATAGCGTTTTATAGACTTTAGGTATATTACTAAGAAGAGTACTAATCTAAAGAGAAATTAAAGTACCTAGAATACTATAGATTATAGCCTATGTATTAGGCTTAAGCTTATTAATAATCTTGCGCTTTCTTAGTTACTTATTAGTTGTCTTAGAATTTAGTTCTAATTATTCTTATAGTGTTCTAGATACTCTATTATCTAGTTATATAAGATTATCTTCTTTACTAAATTAGATAACTCTTTTCTTATTTAGCGCCTAATAGCTTAAAGAGTATTCTATTCTATTCTTATAACCTTAGAGATAAGAGATATAATTATTACTAGGTCTTTGTAGTATTATCTTTTTCTAAACCTTAGAAGAATTATAAGATACTATCTTCTTAGGTTCTAAGAATGCTCTAGAAATAGTTATAGCTATAATAGTATTATTGCATTAATTTAGGTTTACTAGACGTAGGTAGTAGTCTAATTTATCTTTAGCAAAGATACTTAAAAGCTTCTAGAATTATTCTATGTTATCTACTTAGAAGCTTCTAGTAGAGTCTAGTATAAGCTAAACTAAAATAGCGTTATTCTCTACACTAATTAGAGTCTTTAGGTTACTAAACTAGGCATTAACTATAAGAGAGTTAATGTTCTTCTTTAGAAATTATTGCTTAATCTTAGCTAAAATGCTCTTAGCCTATAGTCTCTAGTCTAGGTTATTAATACAACTCTAGAGGTTCTCTAGCGTACTCTACTAAAGTATATTCTATTTATCTATATAAAGCTAGCTCTTATTTATATACGCTTAAAGAGTTAGGTAGTTCTACTTATAATAATTACTTTTATTATATATCTAATAATTTATAGTTATCTTAAGAGCCTATCTATTTATAGTACCTTAATTATATCTAGTTTCTAGATTCTAAAAGCCTTAGAAATTGTTGTAGAAAGTCTAACTAGTGTTCTATTAGTAACTACTATATTACTACTACTACTAAGGTTAATACTAGTTATTTAGCTAGAATTACCTCTAGCCTTAGAGTAGGTACGCTCTTAGGTAGTTTACGCGTTTATTAGCTTAATAGTCTACTTTACTACGTATATTAGAGTTGTTTATAAGTTTAGTTTTATAGTAGATCTACTAGATCTTCTATAGTTCTATCTCTAGGCTAGTATAATTAATCTTTAGGTTAAGCATTTTATTAACTAAGTTATTTACCTCTATGTTAGTAAGTACTTTTTCTAGAGAAGACTAGAAGGTATAGAGCCTAAGCAGCTTATCTTAGAGTAGAATATTAAGCTTAGGTAGCTAGAAAGCCTGTATATAGTTATCTTAAAGAGTTAGTACTAGTTACTAAGATTACTAATAAGCTATTAGCTGCGCTAGGTTAAATTTAACTTCTAGAATAATTTCTTTAACTACTTTAGAGGGGTTAAGTATATAAGCTTCTTTCTCTATCTCTAGATAGGTAGTAAGGTAGTTACTAATCTTAGTGTAGTTAAATGCCTTTAGGTTATTAGTCTTTAAACTAAACTTATTAAGTATCTTTATAGCATACCTAAAGAGTAGTCTCTTAACTAGGTAGAAACTTTAGTAATCTTTATTAATAGTTAATGCTTTAACATAGTGCTTACTACAAATCTAAAACTTTTATAAGTACTTCTTAATATTTAGATTAGACCTTGCTTAGTACTAGAGAAGCTAGTGCTTAAAGTACTTAGTCTAAGCTTTCTATTAGTCTTTATTATTAGTATAAAAGAGCTTTCTAAGAGCTTCTCTAAACTTCTTCTAGAATTTAGTAACTAGAGTATTAGAATATTTATTTAAGGCTTAGATAATTACTCTCTACTTAGGTTTATAGTGCGCTAAAAGGTAATTAATCTTTATCTTATCTATAAACTTATAGTACTTTAATATATTCTTAAAACACTTAAGAAACGTAGTAACATTAGTTCTATTAAATACTAGAACTATCTCTAATAGGTATAGAGGAAGCTAGGTAGAATAGACTAGAGGGTAATTGCTTAGCTACTAAAGAGACTAAGCTATTATCTAAAGAAGCTTTGCTATATTATTATTCTAGAGTTATACTAAAGGTTATGCCTAAGGCTACTAGCTAGTAGTGCCTAAGAACTCTAGAATATCTAGCATCTTAATATTCTTTTAGAATAACGTAGGTATTGCTTTAGGTTTTATAGGCTTAGTTTAGAGAGGTAAAGATAGTTATTTAGTAAACTAGGCTTTTAAAGAGGCTTTAGTAACTAACTTAGATTATTTATTAATTTTAGCCTTATTAGATTAACTCTTACTTATTTATATAAGGTAGTATACAAGTATTATAAATAGTATAATAGCTAGTGTAAATGTTAAATATATAAGTGCTGTTAATTAGGTTTAACTATTTACTTACTAATAAAGTTAAGTATTCTTTACTAGAAGAGCTATTACTGCCTTTTTTATATACTATAATAGCTTTCTACTACTATTTTATTATTTAGCCTCTTTCTTTCTAGCTATACTAGAATTAAGATCTACTATATTAGCTCTTCTAACCTTTCTTAAGTCTTGTTATTTATTCTTAGTAGAATAATATAGCTATATACTTTCTATTATATTATTTTCTATCTATATAGCTATCTAAAGAGTAATTAGCCTAGTCTAAACCTCTTATCTAGCTCTTTGTATTGCTTAGCGCAGCGCTACTATAGCTATATTATTTATTAGCCTAAGTAGTAGTTATTATTATCTAATTATTTATATTATTAGAGGTCTCTTAGTGCGCCTACTTCTTAGGTGTCTATACTATTAAGTTTCTATAGCTTATAGTTTACTTCTACGCGTCTCTTAGGTATACTATTCTACGTATTATCTTATTCTTTATTTTATATACTTACCTATTACTTATTCTATTATATTACGTAATAATTATATCTTTTCTAAAGCCTAGTTAAACTATTATTCTAATAAGCCTTTAGTAGGTAAAATGCGCACTTAAAGGTAGCGCGCAGCCTTTCTAAAGTAGAAGACTAAATAGGTTAAGTTTTAGTTAGTTGCTATATATAGTAGAGAGATTAGAAGTATCTCTATTAAAATAGGTGCTTAATGTAATTAGTTATATTATGTATCTCTAGTTATTATTCTTGTCTAAACGCTGTTTAGACCTAGCTTTTTCTAGCGCACTAACTCTTAAGCCTAATAGCTATTTAGTTTATTATTATATTACTAGTTTTACTACTATAATATTATTATATCTATAATTACTAATAGCACTAGTAAGGTAGCGCTTAGACTTCTTACTCTTATTAATACTTACGTAGTTTTTATAGAAAGAGTTAGTAGCCTTTCTAGTACTTATAGACTAGAAGTATTAGAGGCACACTATCTTGTAGAGCTTACTAGTAGTAATAAAAATAGACTTCTTAGAGCTGTGCTTACGTATAGACTTACTTACTAAAGCTTTATTATTCTTATTATTAGAATCTTTATTAAGCGTATACTTCTTACTATTATACTTCTTATTATTATACTTATTAGAAGA
>JAFVLP010000076.1:0-19492 GCA_023758145.1 Alternaria sp. BMP 2799
AAATATTTACTTTATCTTTCTAATAACTTTTATATAGTATATAAGCTATAAATCTAGTTTATTAATATAGAAAAAATATAAAAAAGTTAGATTTTTTTCTAAACCTAATCTCTAAGTCTATACTATATTGCTTCTACGTCTACTAATATTGCACTATATACTAGCAATATTGCACTATAAGATTACTATATATATACTATAATTTATATAATAATAGTTTATTATTATTAATTCTAATAAAGTTAGACTTCTACTACGTAGTATAAAGCTACTTACTCTATAGTATTAAAACTTAATATAAGGTAGATAATATAGTATCTTTATTAAAGATAGTCTAGTAGCGTATATAACGCGCTACTATAAGAGTATAGATACTAGCTAGGCTAGTAAGATTATCTACTACTATCTTCTCTCTAAAGTAAAAGAACTTATAGTCTACTTTTTATAGTTTACTTAACTTTTTAGTAACTATCTTAAACTTATATTATATCTAGAGAGTTATAAGAGGGTTTTAGAGTTCTATATAGTCTATATCTAGCTACTAAAACTATAGACTAGTTAGAATCTACTATCTATATAATTAGGTAACTCTAGAAAATAAGTATAGATATCTAGCCTATCTATACTAACTCTCTCTACTTACTATTACGCTATCTTCTAGACTATCTAAAAGATATCTACACTACTAAAGTATTATATAAGCTAAGATCTTAGAGCTAGTCTTACTATTGCGCTATATTACTATATCTCTATTAGTATATACTGCAAGTATAGTATAGATAAGAGTATAGTAGCTATCTAGAATATAGTAAATAAAAATACTAATAAAGTAGAAGATAAAGCCTATAATCTCTAGATAGGTTACACTACTCTTATAGCCTAGAGTAGGTATAGATATAGCCTAACTAAGGCTAGCTTCTTACTAGAAGGCGCCTAAGCTACCTTTTATAAGGTTAGCCTAGAGTAGTACTATATTCTAGCTATACCTTCTACGCTATAATAGTAATATAATATCTAAGGCTAAATCTATTAAAGCTAGTATAATAGTTTAGTAGTAGCCTATAACTATATTAAGATTATTATCTTAGTATTATTACTAGCTATACTATAGAATCTTTTATATAACCTAGACGCTACCTTTTAGAGTAAATAGAAGAAAGCTCTTATAGCTATCTAAGTATAGCGTAATAATCTAGTTATAGCTATACTAAGTACTACTACTAGAAAGAGTATATTATTTATACTATCTATATTCTACTCTACTAGAGTTACTATTATAATTATACCTTTTCTTTTACTATAAGATAATATAATATAGTAGTGCAAAGACTTAGATATTATAAGTCTAGTCTAAAGCGTAACTACTCTCTATTATATAGCTTAGATTATTCTAATTACTCTAGAAAACACTAATAAGCTAAAGTTTTATACTTTCTTAAACTTTATATACTTATAGAGTCTACTAGACTATATTATTATTAATAAGGCCTATATTATTCTTAACTTAGTTAGTAGCTAGTGTAATACTTTCTATAATCTCTTTACGCTCTTCTATATAGAAGTCTAGATAGTTTTTCTTATAGCTATACTCTCTCTAAAGATAGTTCTCTAGATTAAGTTTATATACTATCTTCTATCTAGTACTATATAGATTTAAGATAGTATAGTACGCTCTAACTACACGTACTAGATATAGCTATATAAGAATAATACTAAAGTAACTAATATAGTACTATGTATACTAGTAAGCTAACTATAGACTAAATATACTAGTAGAGGTAAGATTATAGTATTCTACTCTACTCTTAGTAAAATAACGTAGGTAGTAACTACGCTAGAGTATTTTTTCTTTTATACTAAAGTAGGTATAAAAGAAGAAAAGTATATACTAGTAGAGTACTTAGTTACTAGTAATAAAACTATATTTACTACTATAAGTACTTAGAGTCTTAGTATTAATAATTTTTATATTTACGCTATAGTATTATTTAGGCTATAAAGAAAAACTATTATATAGCTATAGACTATAGAGTATACTAGCCGGAATAGATAATAAAGTAATATTATTCTTATATAACTAGCTTAGCTAGTCTAATAATAAGGCCTTATTACTTAGATTAACTCTCTTATAGCACTAGAGCTATAGAAGCTTATTTAGAGCTCTATCTATACTAGAGTTATTATTAATTACTTTATAGATAGTAATACTATATAGACTAGTTATTTTCTAATAGAAGCTTTATATTAGGTTTATAGAAGCTATACCTCTTCTTCTCTCTCTAATAGTTTAGTAGCTAGTAAAGATAACTTTGCGCTACTAGTAGAGAATACTATTACATAGTAGATATCTCTTATTTAGCTTTAATAAGTAGTATACTAGGTATAAATAGCTAAGATATAAGTATATATAGATATTAACTACTATATTTATACTCTCTAAGAGTAGAATAGAGGCTATTTTAGGTATCTTAAAGTAAAATAGTAGTATAATAGACCTAGGTAATACTACTAGCTTTCTAACTATAAGATAGAGAATATAGTAAACTAGATATAGTATTATAATATATAATATAAGCTCTATAGTTACTACTATAAATATAAGCTACTCTAGGCGCACTATATAAGGTAGAAGAAAAAAGATAATAGAGGTTAGAAGATATAGAATAATAAAAACTACTAGATTTATAATAAATAGCTTCTTAGCACTATACTTATATCTCTATAAATAAAGATAGCTATTCTAGAGTTAAATAAGAGAAAGAAACTAATTAAAAATACACTAAGGTAAGTAGCTAGATAGATAATAGATAGAGAGTTTAAAAGTACCTTTAATATATTAACTACTAAGAAGCGTTAGTTAGAGATAAAGTAGAGGTTTAGAGAAGTTAAATATAGTAATCTATTCTTTTTTATAGTAAAGCTTATAGAAGCCTAGAAAGATAGATAACTACTAGAGGGTTAGATATATAATATATATAGTAATATAGTATAGTTAGAGAATAAAAGTTATATTTTATAATTATATTATAACTATTCTAACTATCTACTTCTAGTATAGAAGTAGATAGAAATGCTATAGTAGTAATAAGAGGAGGTTTAGCGTAGGCGTAAAACTAGGCCTATTATAGTAGTTAAAAATCTTCTTTTTTTTTTTAGTATATACTAAATAACGCAACGTATATACTAATAAAAAAATATATTTACAAAATAGCGTATAGAAGATACTATTATAATATATCTAGAATAATCTAATTAATAGGCAAAGTTAAGAGCTATTATAGTAGTTAAAAATATTTAGTATTTTTTTTAGTAGATAATTAATAACATAATATATATACTTATAAAAAAATATATCTACGTAATATCTAGAGTTAGAGGTAGAGAAAGAAGACTAAGTCTAGATATAGATTATAGATAAAAAGAAGAAAGTAGATACTATTATTAGAGATAAAATAGAAGAAGATACTAACACTAATATTAATATAACTACTAATAACGTTATACCTATATTCTAGAAGAAAATCTAAAAGTATTTAGTTATATTTAACCTAAGCCTTATTAATAGTAAAAATAGGTATAATAGTAATAAAGACTATACTAAAGACTTTGCTAATATAGAACTAACTTATATAAATAGAAGATTTAGAATTATAATAGAAAGTTTACTTATATCTAATATTACTATAGTTTTCTAGGTACCTACTATAGAAGACTATAAGCGTAAAAGCCTAGGTAGATCTCTAATTATATGCGTAAAAGAGGTTATATATAAGTTTAATAGAGATTTTCTTAGAAAGCTAAGATATAGAACGTAGTATTAGAAGATAATAGATAAGAATATAGAATAATCTTACTAATAGATATATTTAAGAGCTATTATAGTAGTTAAAAATCTTTAGTATTTTTATAGTAGATACTTAATAGTATAATATAAACGCTAATAAAATAATATATTTACAAAATAGCGCATATAAGATACTTCTACTAAGAAATAATATTACTTTACTAACTATAGGTTTAAAGAGCTATTATATTAGCCTAGATTATTACTTACTTATTTAGTAGAGACGTAATATTAATAAAACTATAGTAATTAAAATATATCTATAGAAGAGCTTAACTAGAATACTATAGAGATAGCTCTAATATAAAATAGAGTATTCTAGCGTATAAATAGTCTAGAATCTATACTTATAGCTAGCTACTTTTTATATATTAGCTCTTCTAGATCTACTAGACTCTTAAGTAAATATATAGTTTTAATAATACTATAGTAGTAGATAATAAGGTAATCTTACTAGAGCTAACTCCCTTTTTAACTACCTAGTAAGAGACACTTATTATATATATAATGCTTTCTACGCTTCTATTTCTCTATTTCTTCTATACTACTATACTTAATACTTTTAATACTTTATATATTATATATATCTTATCTTATAGCACTAACTTTAAGGCTCTAGAGTAAATAATAATATAAATAGTCTACTAAATTCTCTAGAGTAGCTTAACTACTATAAAATTCTTAGGTTAATAAACGCGTATTATATACTATAATAGAGAGGTATTATAAGTAGTTATAAGCTATATACTACCTAGATAGTAGAAGAGTTAGTGCTATACCTAATACTAAGTAGTTCTAGAATATAGAAACTCTTATTAGATAACTAATAATATTTAGCTTACTCTTAACTATAAGGTTAGTATTATCTAGAATACGCTAAAAAGTAATAGAAAGCGCACTAAATATAATAAGAGCTACTCTTAGATATAAAACTAATAGAATATCTACTAAACTAATCTTGCTAAATAGAACGCTAATTAATAGAAAATTAAGTAGTAATATACTAGAGCTATAGTATAATAGAAAAAAGTAGATAAAAAGAAGATAGAGATTAAGAAAGATAAGTAAAATATTATTCTAAGTAAAACTAAGTAAGTAAGAGTAAGTAGGTAAAAGCTAGTATAGAAGAGTTATAGTCTATACTAGACTATATCTACTTTATATACGTCTACTTACTCTTTAATTAATAATAACTATTATATAGATATTAGAGTATATAAAGATATATAGCTTTAATAATATAAGCTATAGTTAGTATATAAAGAATAGTATAGTAGACTAATATTTAGTAGAATAAGATTCTATTATCTAGAGATTCTATTATAGAAGTATAAGACTATTAAGTATTATATAAAGAAAGTATATTCTAAAAGATATATATCTCTAAGTATCTAAAAGAGTATATCTAAGAAGTGTTCGCTAAAAACCTTCTAGTAGATAGAATTATTACTAGAGTTCTCTATACTAGTTGCTTACCTAAGTAGAGTAAGCTTCTTCTCTCTAGTATTCTTAACACCTTATATACTAGTATTAACCTCTCTTTTCTTATAGTATAGTTTTATTATACTACTTTTATTACTTTTTATAAGACTTATAAAATAAAAAAAAGATAAAGAAAAGATAAAGAAAAGAGTAAAGAAAAGTAAATAAGTATATACTAAAAGAGTAGAGTTAGATTATAGTTATATAGTAGCTATATTATATATATTAAATAGATTTTAGGTAGATAGCTATTTTACCTAAAATCTATATACTAGTAATATTCTAGAATAAACCTAGTAGCTTCTTATTATATTTACTTCTATAAGGCTTAGATAGATCTACTACTAGAGTAAAGAAAATAGAAGTTAGTAGTAGATTAGAAATAGAAGGCACTAGTAGCGCTTATAGTATAGTAATACTACTATCTATAATATTAAGTAATCTAGATTCTAATTATATATACTAATAAAAAGAAATAGGCGTTAGAATAATTCTAGTGCTTATCTTCTAGAGAAACTATTTATACTTATCTAGTTTAAAGCTATATTTAATAATAAAATAGTTTAGAGTATTATTAAAACTAATATTATAGTTCTAGTTAGTCTATTCTTCTTTACGCGCTAGATATACGCCTTTATTAGTAAAGAAAAAGTAATCTAGTTAGTTAATTAATAGGTTTACTATAAAGATAGCCTTTTTAAGTATTTTAACTTTAGACTATAGTAACTTAATCTATTTAATAATATACGCGCGATTATTAGTAATAATTTTATTAACTTCTTTCTTAGATAAGTTAAGTAGCTAGCTAACTTTCTCTTTAATAAGTAGATTACTCTACTTAACCTAAGTAAAAAGAGCCTTCTAGATATTTAACTTAAAATTAATATATATATCTACTAGAAAGATCTAGCCTATACTACTATACTTATTAGAATAGCCTAAAGGCGTATATAGAGAAATAGTATAGTCTTAATATAATTTAGAAATATTATTATATAATTCTATTACTAGAATTTCTATAACTCTACTATATTCTAAAACTAACTAAAGAAGTATAGTAAGATGCTTAGCTATAGCAGGTTCTATAGAACTATATAGTACTATAGAATAAGTAATATAGATATCTTCTTACTTATAAATAATCTTTTTCTACTTTACTCTAGGTACTACTACCTAAGCTATCTTAGGCTAGTTCTTATAGTTATACTATTCTTTAATATAGCTAAAGAGATCTATAATATCTACTAACTCGCGCTAGTCTAAATACTTATCTACCTAGTTATAGAACCTAGTAAGTACCTCTATATAGTTACGGCTATTCTTCTTAGTAAGTAATACTAATCTCTAGATTATATAGATACCTATACTCTTAGCTAGTACCTTTATAAGATTATAGTCTATATAGTAGAAGAAAGTTTTATTACTAGCCTTTGCGTACTTAGTATAGTATAGATAGAAAACTAGTATATATTCTTCTTAGAAGTATATATAGAATATCTAGTATTAAATATCTATATAGATTGCTTACTATATAAGTAAATAATATATATTATATAACTATTCTAGGTTAGACTAGCTATTAATTTGTTACTAGTAAAATATATATATATTATAGCTCTTCTATATAATTATAGTAACTTAAAAATCTTTAAATAACTATATAAAGTTATTAAATATAATATTACCTATAGTATTAAATATCTACTTAATATTCTTCTAGCCTATCTTCTTACCTATACTATTCTAGCTAGAGAGAAAGTAAGAAGTAACTCTATAAAGTTAATAGTAATAACTTAGTAGGTCTATATTTTTTATTCTAGTCTTAAAACGCTTAATAAATAGTACTATAGTTTAGAGGTCTAATTAAAAAGTACTCTACTTACTCTAAGATATATATAGAAGAAAGAGAACTTATTATATTCTCTTCTTATCTATAGCTTACTTAAAGATTTCTATATATATAGCTATTACTTATATATAGATCTAATATACTTATCTAAAACTAAGGCTAGTGTTTATATAGTTAACGCAAACTTCTTAATACTATATATTAATAATCTTAATACGCTCGCAGTTCTTAAGCTTAGTAGTTTAGATATACTTCTTTTTAATTAATTAGTTAAAGTATAAAGTAGTATCTATATACTTATAGTTCTTTATAAGAGTATCTACTTTTATAGCTTTATTATTCTTATCTTTATCTTTATAGTCTTTATTATTAAGCGTACTATTAAAAGTATCTACTACTATTTAGTACGCGTTAGTAGCCTTTAGCGCCGTAGTACTTAGATAGTCTAGAGTAGATAAATAGCCTAGGTTTCTAATCTTCTTATGTATATAATTAATAGCCTAAACCTACTCTTAAAGTACTACGCGACTAGCAGCTCTCTCTTATAAAACTATTTCTTCTAGTTTAGCTAAGAGCTACTATTTCTTCTAGCTACGCAACTCTCTTACTTCTAGTTACTATATCTTACTCTTAATAAAGCTATTCTTAGTATTACTTAATACTAGTCTATAACTAATAGTAGTATCTTCTAATAAAGTATCTTCTAAGAGAGTAAGCTTCTAATATAGATAAATCTTTAAGTAGTATTTAGTAAAATATTTTTTAAGCTACTTCTTATTCGCACTATACACTATTATTAAAATATTAGTAGTATCTAACTTCTTACTAGAATCTATAAGAGTAAATATCTTTTACTAAAATTTATATATTTTATTTAGCTTACTCTTATTAGAATCTATAATTTAGAGCTTACGTGTATTTACCTATATATTCTTACTATTAAAGCTTAACTAGTCTATACTACACTAGTTAGTAAGTATATCTAGAGCTATTCTCTAACTATCTATAATATTAATATCTTTATTTACTATCTTAATATTCTTCTTAGTAAACTTAAGAATAGTGCCTATTATTAGCTTTATTTAAGCCTAGTCTTAAGTAAGAATAGTATTATTATTACTTATATTAGGCAATATTATTTAATAGAGAATAAGGTAAGTAAGAAAGTAGATAATATCTATAATTTCTATATAATATACGTAGTACTAGACGTCTACTATTACTTAGTTATTAAATCTAATCTTTAGGTAATAATAGTTTATATACTCTATTAGTTCTAGGTAAATAGAGTTAATAGCT
Source organism: Alternaria sp. BMP 2799 (assembly GCA_023758145.1). NCBI lineage: Eukaryota > Fungi > Ascomycota > Dothideomycetes > Pleosporales > Pleosporaceae > Alternaria > Alternaria sp. BMP 2799. The sequence goes on from JAFVLP010000076.1 coordinate 8,475, forward strand.
TTAATTATATTAATAGTCTTTTATTACCTCTTTGCGTTAGCGTCTATTACTTAGCTAAGAGCTTTATACTACTTATAGAACTTCTCTAGTTCTCTAAACTCTAATATAAGAAATAAAAGCTTCTCTACTACTTTAGCTACTCTAATAATAATTTTAGTAATTTTATTAAAGGTTAATCTAGCGTTAGTTATAAAATAGTTAAGTACTACCTTCTACTCTGCTAGAGTATTCTTCTCTAAACTAAGAAAGAACTTCTATACTAACTCTACAACGTTTAGTTTAGAGTAGAAGACTTACTTTTTAGAAAGCTTAATAACTATATTCTTAGCTTAGAGATAGGCCTAGCTCTCTATTATAATAGATAGCTTCTTTAATATATTATACTAATAGAAGAAAGTTACACTAGTACTAAGTTACATAAATTAATCTAATAGAAAAGGTAATTAGAGAGATTAGTTAACTTATATATAAGAGAAAGTAATACGTAGTAAGATAGTGTAAGAGAAAAAGCCTTAGTTATATACTAGTTTCTTACTCTTTCTTAACTCTTTACGTAGGTATATTCTCTATATAAGCCTCTAGCAGCGTAGATATCTTCTAGTAAATATCTTAAACTAGCTCTTATAAAGAAACTCTTACTAGACTAGCTTACTATATTAGAGTAGATACCTATACTTTATATATATATATTATATATATATATACTTTTATAAGCTTATTTATTTACTTAATAGTTAGAGTATATACACTATTAATTAGTATTAGAGACTACTATAAGTTAGAGAGAGAATTTAGATAGTCTATAGACTTACTATACTATAGCGCGTAGTCTATAATAGTTATATTAGATAGTAGAGAAGAAAAGTAGTATTAGAAAGTAAGTAGAAGAAGAAACTTAACTCTTTATAAAGAGTAACTATAGTATATATTATAGTAAAGAAGTAGAGAAAGTTAGAGAAGAAGAGATAGAGCTAATAGTAAGAAAGATCTTCTATATCTTTCTAGAGTAGTATTCTAGTAGTATTAAGATTTTATAATATTAGCTTAGGTAAAGTTAGTAAATATATAAAGGCAGAGTAGTAATTACGTAGTTATCTATTATAATTATTAGTATTAACGCAGAAACTATAGCCTATTATATTATTCTATTTATAAGCCTATTCTATATAAAATAGCGTATTAGATAGTAAAGTGTTAGTTAATAGCTTAGAGGCCTACTAACCTAGGCGTTACGCTACGCCTATATATACTTAATTTAACTTTCTAATACTTTTATAGAATAGTTATAACTATATTATAAAGCTTCTTATATAATTTAAGGTATTATAGGTATAGTATTATAGCGTAGTATAGCTAGCTTATAGATTTTAGGTAAATCTAAATTAATCTAAAATCTATATTTTAGAACTAAAATTATTCTAATATTATTAGTATCGCGATAAATAGTTCTTAATACCTATATCTAATACTCTAACTAGTATATTATTATTATTAGTATTATATTAATAATACTATTATTATAAAAGTAAAGTATTCTAAAGAGAGAAAAATAAAAAAAGCGTATAAGATACTATAGAAGACATTATCTTAGTTATCTTAGATATAACTCTATAGAGTCTACTCTTAGAGGTAATAAAGAAGAGAGCTAAAAGATACGTAATTCTCTACTATTAAGTATATCTTAATCTATAGGCTTTATGTTTCTACTAAAAATACTATTAAGTTACTAGTATTTATAGCAAAGACTCTTAACGTTATAGTTAAGATTATAGTATAATATATTAAGACTATTAATAGCGTAGAGATTTAGAGCATTAGTCTAGTTATCTCTCTAGTACTAGATAGTATTAGACTCTACTACTATATAATTATTATATTTATAAGTAAAAACGCAGGCCTTAGTAATAGCTTATTAGCTAAGATCTAGTTCTAGAAGATTATTATAATTAGATTTAAGAAAGTAAGCTATAGCTTTCTACTTATATAGGTAGCTAAGAATACGTAAGTAAAGTATAGTAAGCTTTTTATTAGCTAGGTATAGTAGATACTAGTCTATATAGTTATTTATAACTTATAGAGCCTTAATATTATACTTTATTACCTATTACTTATTTAACTATAAACTATTACTAGTATAGACTATACTATAGATCTATATCTTAAAGTTATAAGATTATCTTTTATTATAGTTATTGTCTAATACCTTATCTAAGTTAGTCTATTTTAGTTAGATAGACTTTATACTTATAATATCTATATAGCTAGATTATCTAGATTACTTATTAGAAAAGAGTCGCACTATATTATCTATAGTAAGTATCTTAGTACTAACGTAGATACTATAATAATATATACTTGCGTTTAGCTATAATCTCTAGAAGTAGTATTTATCTATAAGCAAGAGTATTAATATAAAAGCAAGAGTATTCTTAATAGTATTATACTACTCTTCTTAGAGAATATAATATAAGAAGTCTCTCTATATTATAAATAGGCTCGTCTATTATAATAAGATATATTTATATCTCTTAGAGAGTAACTTATCTAAGTTATTTAGATTTAGAATTAGTTTAACGTATATACCTATACTAGATATACTACGCTCTTAAGTAGAAGTAATAAGCTTAGTAACTATAGTACTAGTAGCCGGCTTAGTAACTAACCTTACTATCTATTATAGAGTACCTAGATACTACTTATAGCGCTTATTATATAGCTAAAGCTTACTAGTAGTATTATCTTAGATTAATTTAATAGTATTAGGTATATTACGTATATATAAGATAATATCTCTAATCTATAGAACCTATTACTTCTAAGTCTTAATATTGCTAAGAAATTTAGAGAGTTATTTCTACTCTACTTACTAGTCTAGACTTAATAGCTCTAGTATAGCTTTATCTATATTCTAGTATTAATAAAGCTTATTAATAAAGTTTCTATATATATCTAGTATACCTTCGCTATTAACGTTAGTTATATCTAGATCTAGAGCTATCTTCTTTAGTTAGCTTTTATATTATAATAAAAGGCTAGATAATAGTATAACTAGTAGCTATTAGACTAGTAGCTATTTAGCGCTATAAGAACTTAAAGGCTAGCTTTATATAGAAGTAGATAAATTTAATAACTTCTATAAAGACGCCGCGCTAGAGCTTTACACCTAAGAACTATTTACTAAGATCTTTAGTAGTATATCTATAGTGCTACTATATAGAGTATATAGATAGTCTATACTATTACTATTATTACTTATAAGATACTTAAAATATAGAAAGTACTAATTAGAAGAGTTAAAGAACTTCTTACTAGAATATCTATAGAGATACTTATTAATATATAATAGCTTTAAAAGTTATAGACACTACTAGAGAGTATATCTAAAAAGAAGAGCTTTTAGCAAGTACTATATACCTAGCTTAGCCTTATCTTAACTCTCTATCTATTACTAGCTAATCTTCTCTAGATATAAAGTTAGTAGATTAATCTATATATATACTTCTAGTAGAGAAATATATAATAGGTTGCTATTAGAGTATTCTAGGTTAAGGCGCATCGTTATCTAAGGTAATATACTAACTAGTAGTAGCTAGTAAGATTATTAGATAGCTTTAGTAATAGCTTTAAGTACTAGTAAGTAGTAGTATAAGAAAGCTAAATTTAAGACGTTAGAGAAGCTAAGAAAGATTTTTTAATTAAAGTGCGTATAGATATATAAATATTACTATAGATAGAAGTATACTTAAGATAGTTATATTTATAACATATTAGTAAAGTATATAGTAAGAGTAAGAGCGCGTAAGAAAAGCGCGTTTAATAGCTAGTCTTACCTCTTATTAGATATTAGTGTAGTTTTATACTATTATCTTTAAAGATACTTATAAGTTTATTTATAATAGTTAAAGCTACCTAGATAAAAGAGTATTATATTTAGATTCTATAACTTATTTATACTAGCGCTTATAGTAGTAGAAAGTAGGTACCTAAAGAGAGTACTATCTTAACCTATCTTAGTCTTAAAGTTATTAGTATTAGTAGAGAAAGTTATAACTAGAGCGTATTTAGATTCTATAACTTATTTATACTAGTGCTTATAGTAGTAGAGAGTAGGTGCCTAAAGGTAGTGCTATCTTAACCTATCTTAGCCTTAAAGTTATTAGTATTAGTAGAGAAAGTTATAACTAGAGTATAGTAGAGAATACTATAAAAGCTAATATAACTATAGCTATAGAGCTATTCTAAAGGTTCTTTAGAATTATATAAAGATTTAGAACACTAACATAAAGAAAGATATAAGCTAGTAGATAAGTAAGAAAAGCTAGAACTATAGTAACTTTTCTACTAGAAACGTCTAAGTAGAAGATTTTAATATAGATAATATTAGAGATAAAGTTATAGTGTAGTTATAATTATTATTCTTTACGCTAAGTAAGAAGACTATAAAGATAGTTTAAGATTATATAAAGATTTAGAAAGCTAACTTAAAGAAAAATATAAGCTAGTAGACTAGTAAGAAAAGCTAGAACTATAGTAACTTTTCTAATAGAAACGTCTAAGTAGAAGATTTTAATATAGATAGTATTAGAGATAAAGTTATAGTATAGTTATAATTATTATTCTAAGCGCTAAGTAATAAGGCTTTATTTATCTTCTTATTAATATTAGACTTAAATATTAACTTATTCTTATATAAGGCTTTTACTATAAATAATAATTTAAAAACTAACTCTATAGCTCTATACTTATTATATAGAGTTTATTTAAATTATAGTAATAGCTACTTTACTACTAGAATAGTTAGGTAATAGCGCTAGAACCTATTATTCTTACTACGCACTAAGCTTAGTAGCAAGTTTAATTATAATAGTAGTAGTAAAGAGGCTATTATAATCTACTTCGTAGAAGGCCTCTATCTCTTAGTACTTTAGATAGTTAGTATACGTAATAATATAGAGTAACAGCTATAGACTTAAATTCTTAGTAGTATTCTATAGTATAGAGAAGGTATTAAGGTTGTCTTTAGTATAAGTTACTAGATATTTAGTATTAATAATATTAGAGAATAGTTTATAGGTTAGAGTTACTCTATAAGTAGTTATCTTCTAGTGTACTCTCTAGTATAAGCGTTAAAGGGCTTATTCTATAAGTAGTTATATTATAGTAGTTATCTTCTCTTACTCTTTAATATAAGTATTAAAGAGCTTATTCTATAGATAGTTATTTCTTAATAGTTATCTTTTCTTACTCTTTAATATAAGCGTTAAAGAGCTTATTCTATAGATAGTTATCTCTTAATAGTTATCTTCTCTTACTCTTTAATATAAGTATTAAAGAGCTTATTCTATAAGTAGTTATCTCTTAATAGTTATCTTTTTTTACTCTTTAATATAAGCGTTAAAAAGCTTATTCTATAGCTAGTTATCTTTTAATAGTTATCTTCTTTTACTCTTTAATATAAGCATTAAAAAGCTTATTCTATAGCTAGTTATCTCTTAATAGTTATTTTCTCTTACTCTTTAATATATATTTGTTAAGAAGATAATATATAAGTTTAATAAAGATTTTCTTAGAAAGCTAAGATATAGAATATAGTATTAGAAGATAATAAATAAAGTAGATAATACGTATATATATATATATTATCTACTTAATATATCTTATCTACTAAAACTATATTATATTATTCTTCTAAGACTCTATTACAATAGATTAAGATATTCTCTAGAAATATAATATACTTACTCTTAGTCTTCTAAAGATTAAGATAGAATATAGATAGTTATATTATAGTAGTTATCTTCTCTTACTTTTTAATATAAGTGTTAAAGAGCTTATTCTATAGATAGTTATCTTTTAATAGTTATTTTCTCTTACTCTTTAATATAAGTATTAAAAAGCTTATTCTATAGATAGTTATCTCTTAATAGTTATCTTCTCTTACTTTTTAATATAAGCGTTATAGAGCTTATTCTATAGCTAGTTATCTTTTAATAGTTATTTTCTCTTACTCTTTAATACGTATTTATTAAGAAGATAATACGTAAGTTTAATAAAGATTTTCTTAGAAAGCTAAAGTATAGAACGTAGTATTAGAAGATAATAAATAAAGTAGATAATACGTATATATATATATATTATCTACTTAATATACCTTATCTACTAAAACTAAAGTAGAATACTTCTATTAAACTAGAACTAAAGAAAGTATAGAATCTAGATAATAATAATATTAGAGAATAGCTTATAGGTTAGAGTTACTCTATAAGTAGTTATTTTCTAGTGTACTTCTTAGTATAAGCATTAAAGGGCTTATTCTATAGATAGTTATACTATAATAGTTATTTTCTCTTACTCTTTAATATAAGTGTTAAAGAGCTTATTCTATAGATAGTTATACTATAATAGTTATCTTCTCTTACTCTCTAATATAAGCGTTAAAAAGCTTATTTTATAAGTAGTTATCTCTTAGTGTACTCTTTAATATAAGCGTTAAAAAGCTTATTTTATAAGTAGTTATCTTCTTTTACTCTTTAATATAAGCGTTAAAAGGCTTATTTTATAAGTAGTTATCTTCTAGTAGTTATCTCTTAGTAGTTATCTCTAGGCGTACTTTCTAATATAAGTATTAAAGAGCTTATTCTATAAGTAGTTATCTTCTAGCTTATTTAGTAAATAGTTATCTTGCTAGTAGCGTTAAAGAGCTTATTCTATACGCAGTTATCTAGACTTATTCTATAATTACCTTCTACGCATTTCTCTACCTATATTAATAGCTAAATTAATACTAGTCTTTTATTAGAGGTATCTAGTAGCTATAAGATATTATTAATATATATAAAAAGCTTTAGACTAGTTTCTAAAGCACTATATATAGACTTTAGAAAGAAAGGTAAAGGTATACTCTATCTAAGATATATTAGTATATCTATTATTAGCGCGTAAATTATAAACTATAAATCTTATAGTAATAATTAGTAAACGCTTGCGCTTCTATATAAGACTAAATTAACTTAAGTTCTAAATCTTATAGCGTATATTATAGCTAGCTTTACTAATATTATATAAGAGTATATAGAAGTTTCTCTTATATTACTTATAAGTTATAAGGCTAAAGGTTTACTTAAGTATTATAATACGTAGTTTAACTTTATTTAGAATTAGACTAATAGTATAGATAGCTTTATAGTTCTTTTAATCTTTAGATTTATTATAAGTACTAATAGATATTAGTAGATAATCTTAGTATAAAAGTATTCTCTTACTATACTAGACTCTAATAATAATAAGAGAGTAAAAGGTATAGTACGTTAACTTTCTAGCTCTCTTTACTAATACTCTTTAGCGGGAAATTATACGTATTTATCTTCTATACGTATACACTAGAATAATTTAGGCAGTATATAGTAAACGCGTATTTATTATTATTAAAACTCTACTAAATATAGTACCTAGCTTAGGCAGCGCTTTAACTAGTACCTCTAGCTCTATAGAATACGTCTCTAAATACTAGATAGCTCTACTTTAATAGATACTAAGTCTTTTACTTTAGTAGCTTTTATTCTAAGATCTTAAAGTTAGAAGAGTTATTATATACACGCTACTTCTTAGTAGAAGGCGCTTAGTTTATAATAACGTATCTATTCTCTTTAGTTTTATCTACTAATATTAAAGTCTAGTAAGAATTACTAGAATCTAAAGTTTAAGCTAGTATTATAGTTACATCTACCTTATAGATATATAGATAATAAACAACGCCTCTATATAGCTTTATTCTTATACTACTTATATAGAGAATATTAATAATATAGTAAGTAAGCCTACCTCTATAGAAGATCTACTACTTAACTTTATTCTTACTTATACTATTTAGCTATATAGTATAACTATTAGATTAGAAGCTAAGAAATAGATAGAGTTTATTAGTTAGCGTATAGTTACGTACTTATAAAATATTTTTAATTTTAATATCTTCTATTCTAGTAATAAAAGATAATATAGAGTTATCTTTATTAAGATATAGAACTATACCTAACTTATTTATCTTCTCTTAAGAGAAGTTAGTATATATCTTTAAGTCTATCTTTTTATTATACTTATAATTAAAGATCTAACTAAGATACTTTATACGCTATATACGCTAACCTTAGAGTTATACTTTATTTATCTCTATATTTATAATTATACTCTTAATATATAGAAAGTCTTCTAAATATATAGCGCTCTTATCTTAATTTAAGTAATCTTTTAATTCTACTATATTGCCTAGTTTAATAATAAAACCTATACTAATTTTATATTTCTAGATTATAATATCTAGTAGAGAGATATTATTATTAGACTAAGCCTTATATGCGCAGCTCTTTTTATTATTTATAGTTAGCTTAGATAGTAGCTAAATTAATACTAGTCTTTTATTATAGATACCTAATAGTAATATTAATAGCTAAATTAATACTAGTCTTTTATTAGAGGTATCTAGTAGCTAGACTTACGTTAATAGCTAAATTAATACTAGTCTTTTATAGTAGGTACTAGGCTACTACGTTAATAGCTAAATTAATACTAGTTTTTTATTAGAGATATCTCTAAGCTATACTCTTTAATATAAGCGTTAAAGAGCTTATTCTATAAGTAGTTATCTTCTAGTAGTAGTAGTATATCGTATATAAACTCTAAGGTAAAGTCTAATACTATAAAAAGAAAGTATTTTTACTACTATAGTAGAGATCTAGTATAGTATATAGACTTATAGTTACTTAATTATATTATAGTAATAGAAGTTACTTATAATATCTATTACTACAATATAATTAAGTAACTATATATTTATATACTATACTAGATCTCTATCTAAGTACTATCTATTATCTATATTAGGTAGTACTCTATCTAGTTACTATCTTCTACTACTAGCTAAGCTATCTAATCTATTACTATAGCCTATACCTAAGCTATTAACTAACCTATATACTTAAGCTTTCTACTCTTGTACTTCTTAGATAGCTTAGTAATCTATACTAACTTTATTCTCTTAGCTATAGAGGTCTTAATTAAGAATTTAATAACTATTATTCTAAGAAATAACTAGAGTAAGACTTCTTTCTTAAGAATTATATTATCTAGAGTAAACTTAGTATTATATATAAATATTATATCTTCTTCTTAAGCTATTTCTACTATATACTAGTTATTCTTATTTATAAGCTTAATAGTATTACTTATTAGAAAGTATATAATTCTAACTATACGTCTAGTTACTAGCTACTATTTTGCTACTAATACTATAGTAACTCTAATCTCTATATTAGGCTTCTACTCTATTAGCGTTATAGAGATATAGCTATCTTACTATAGCTTATTTATATATATAGCTATTACTATAGCTACTTTAATAGAAAGTAATAGAAGTATATAAGATTAGAGTATTATTATAAAGTAGTAGTAGAGGTTAATTATACTAGTATTATAATAGTATTAGAAGAGTTATAGAAGTAGTTTTATAGGCTTAAAGAAATATAGTTAGGTAAAGATTAGCGCTGCTAGTAGAGATAAGATAGCTATAGTATTAAAAGTTATTTTACTCTTTTTAGTAAGTAGTTAGAGTTATAGTTTAAACTTAGAGTCTTAGAATTACTAAGATAGTATTATAGTTACTATAGTTTATTTTAATAGAAGACTAGTAAATTTTATAAAATATATAGATACTTACTAAGCTTCTATATATAGTAGAGAGTATAGCTCTATATACTATAAGTAGGCTACTTTTTAGCTTCTCTATAGGCTATATATAGAGTATTTATATATAAGCTATTTTTACTAAGTAAATATATTACTATTAGAGTAGCTGTAAGGCGGTAGAATAGAATATAGTAGTAGTACTATAGCTACTTAAGAGTCTACTAGACCCCTAAAAACTAAACTTTTCTACTAAGTCTATAATATATCTAGTTATACTTTAGAGTCTATAAGATCTTATTATATTATATAGTATAAAAGTTTATACTACTTTTAAGTTTTTACGTTTATTAAGAAAAAGCTAATCTAATAGGTATAAGTATATAGAGTACTACCTCTCTACTAATATATACCTATATCTATATTAAGCTTATATACTATTAAGAGCTCTAATATAGATTTTGCATAGAAGATAAGTATTTTTATTACCTTATTAGATTATATTTATAAATATATTAAAAGTTATTAATATTAATAGGTTAAAATTAATTATATATTCTAATAGAGTAATAGCTATTATTCTCTTTACTTTTATATTCTAGTCTCTTTCTAGTATATATATTATAACGTAAAATTTACACTTTTATAATAATCTAGCTATATAGTAGTATATAGTAGCTATAAGCTATATAATATAGTAATAAAGGTAGGCTTCTTACTCTTATAGTAACCTTAGTGCTATTATAATAGCTAGAAATATCCTCTTTTTTTTATAACGTACGTACGTATACTAGATTTAAATTTTAAAAACAAAACGTCTCTAAAACAGCGCATAGTAGCTACTATATATAATATTAGATTAATAAGGCTTTTAATTTATCTCTAAGTGCAATTTTAGTTCTATTACAGTAGCTAAAAATATTCTATTTTTTTTTATAAACTATACGTAGATATAAAGTTTTTATTTTTATAAAAATATCTTCTAGAAATAGCGCACAGCAACTACTATATGCGGTATTAGATTTATAAGGCTTTTAATCTATACCTAAATATAATTTAAATACTATTACGGTAGTTAAAATAGGCTCTTTTTTTTTTATATACTATATATATATGCAAAGTTTTAATTTTTAAAAAAATAGCTTCCTAAAATAGCGCACAGTAGCTACTATATATAGTATTAGATTAATAAAGGTTTTAATCTACCTCTAAATACAATTTTAAAGCTATTATAGTAGCTAAAAATATTCTATTTTTTTTTATAAACTATATATATATATAAAGATTTTATTTTTAAAAAAATATCTCTCTAAAATAGTATATAATAACTACTATATTAATTA